>JAZFAU010000224.1:1605000-1802500 GCA_037178615.1 Dione vanillae
GTAGGTCACATGCCGCTCCATATGCACTCTTCTTAAAGCTTCTACCTCGCTTGCACGTCACCCAGCACTCGTGGACGGGTTTTTGAACAAAATCTGTTGGCGTAATACGATTAAATGATACTATGCTTGAAAACTATTTTCACAAACTATTTTGGGAAAAAAAACAGTATGAAATAACATAGGAAATTTCTATGTAAATTTATTGTTTTCTCTCTGGCAAACTAGGCAAAGCGCGGCGTTGAGTTCCGCCACTCAACACGCAATGTCTCAGAAAAAGGCGAAAGGCGGGGACGAGGAAAGCAGGGACTAAGCAACGGAGTGTCTTAACAGTAGGTTCCCACGGTCCCTGCAGTTCTCTCTGCCTACCTTGCCATGTGCGGGATGAAGCGTGGAGCTTAGAATATATAATTAACAGAGAATATATAATTAGCATAGTAATATGTGACAGTGGTAGCTACTTGGACTGCATTTTAGAATGCCAAAAGATGATGGAACAAAGTCAAATGACAAGGTTTTCAAAGTCTAGGCAAACGAAGCTGCTTGTCTGCTACTTTATATAGATATATAAACATTTATATATCATACGAATTCCTGTGGGTGTTTAACCATTACTATACTAAATTGGATTGTAGAGGTAACCTGTTACATCGCGTGTTAATAAAATTAATTTATTAGTATTTGTTTGTCCTGAGAAGCGATATCATTTAAAGCTCTCTACACTTTAAGAAGGCATGATTTTGTTTATTTTGTGAACGTAAATGTACGAGATCGCTTTACAGATGCAATAAAGGTTAGAAGGTTAAGGTCACAAAAATGAAATGGTATTTCCAATATTGAAGTTAGTTATTAGTCTGCTATAAGTTATTTGTCTGGCATAAACATATTAATGCGGCAGATTTTGTGATTTTCAGCCTAATTAACGTAAATGTATGTAAGTATAAATACAATGTGAGTATATTCATGTAATTTGAAATCAATTGATAAGACGTAATGGATGTAATAAACGAGACATTTCAACAGAGTAGATATTGAAGTTATCGGAAAACTAATGTTTACATGGAATCATTTTCTACATATATACATACGACTATAAATATGAAAGTTATCATAAATCAATAGACCTCTAGCTAAGCAGGACTTTTTCATTTTGGTAAATAATACAGGAAAATGAAATGTTAATAATAGAAGGTGTCACGTATAGATTCCCTGAAATACTTAACAAGTACATGAGTAAACAGGGGGTGAGTAATGAATCATTTAATCGAAGATTTCAAAGGGCGCCAGTGTGGGTGTCCTGTGTCCATTGAAAAATGATCCCTGTCTGATAGAATTTAAATGTAACGTTCTTTATGAAATGGATGTTATATAGCTCTGTATAAATTGGTCAAAGTATAAGCGTCACTTAGTTACAGACGTCTAGTCACAGTTGTTTTTACATTGAATAGTTTATGCCTGACTTTTATCTTTTCTTATATTGATTTTATTACAATAAATAAATAGGTAAAATATTTTTGCTGGCAACAACTTAATTTTATGGTGGTTTATTTCGGTGTTAACATAACAAAGACATAAGTAAGAGTCCAGGGAAGGCATACCCATGTATCGTGTGATGGATCGTACCTGAACCATCTACAGTACGTAGATGATATAGTCATTTTGGCCACATCTCCACAAGACTTACAGCAAATGTTCAATGACTTGTACCATGCCTTCCTAAAAATTGGACTAAAAATGATGATGGAAAAAGCGAAGGTGATGGTGACATTCAATTTATCACAAAACCCCATTACACTGGAAGGTCCGCTGTTTAAACAGGTACTGCACCACATTTCCCTTGGACAACTACTCACACTTGGCTGTGATTTCCCTAGGGCAGAAATAAAGAGACGGCATTTGGCAAGCTGAAACAGATGTTGGAGTCAAAAATAACCCAGGCCACAAAAATATTCGACCAGTGTATTAACCGAATTTTGATATATGCGTGTAAGACGTGGACCTTGACGAAAGGTATGATTCACAAGCTCCAGGTCACGCAAAGGAGCATGGAACGCAGGATTGGGATATCTTTACGCGACAAAGTCCGCAAAAGAGACCATCACGCAGTGCACTCGAGTAGTGGATATCAGACTTCGAGTCGCCAAGCTAAAATGGACAAGGGCTGGAAATTTGTGTCATCGAAAAGACCAAAGATGGAGCAAATCAAAATTCGAACCGACGAATTTAAAGACTGAACTCCGCGCAAAATGGAGAAGGCATATGCCTAGCAGTGGGCACAATCATGATGACAAAGAAGAAGAAGTACTTAGTTATAGTATATATAGATAGTGCTTGTCGTAAAAAAATGTTTAATTAAACCTGCAGTAGTTAGTTATAAGAATGCAAGTCCAGTTCCAGCATTCATTAGGTTCGAGAACATAGAAATTACGAAATGTATACATGATACTGTTTTAAGTTTCAAATTTTCAATCTCAAGATTCACTGTCTAGATGGAGATAAGTTGGTTTGCACTCAATATATTAATAAGAAAAGTAAGTATTATATTTGTTGTTTCAGTTTAACATCTATTGTGGGCATAATATACCTGGTTCAGCCATTACGCGTAGGTCATACGATATCTGAGTGGGCCAAAAGGAAGAAAAAATATTGTTTAAAATATATGAGTAATTCATACGTATTAAGTATGAATTTATTATCTTTGGTATATTTGTGATCAAATAGTAACTACTATAAAACGATAACAGATAACTAAACAATATAAGTGACAAAAGATAACCTTTTTTGCTGTCACAGTTGAATTCATGCATATCACAAGTATCTATGAAGGTCCGCATTTCTCCACACGAGTCTATCCCGCAGATTGGCACTTGATCGTGCCGACAAATATCTGCTATTTTACATTCTTCTTGTAGCTATAGTTTTCAAAAGAAAAAATGTAATAGTTTGCATAATGTACATATACATAGTAATCTGCACAATAAGTAGTATCTTTTAATATTTTTTTAGCTTCACGCTTTATCGCGCACATGGCAGGGTAGGTAGAGGGAACTGCAGGGACCGTGGGAATCTAGTGTTAAGACACTACGTTGCTTAGCCCCTGCTTTCTCCGTCCCCGCTTTCCGCCTTTTTCGAGGCATTGCGTGTTGAGTTGCGGAACTCAACGCCGCGCTTTGCCTAGTTTGCCAGAGCGAAGAAAATGGGAATAGAAAAATCCATCTTCTCGAACTGTAAATCAAACCCAGAAACCGTCGCGTTACAGGCTCACGTTGCGCCTCTGCGCCACGACGGTATCTTTTAATGTGTGGAAAAATAAAATTAAAGAAAAATATCTGTATGTAATCGCTGAGTGGAATGAAATATTTTTATATTCTTTCTTGATATGATAAAACCAAAAACCATAGAGTCCGGCCAAAGAACTCACAATATTCCAAATTTGGGCACAAAACGGATAGAATACAATTCTCTATGGTCTCTTTGCTTACTCTGCTATTGCCGCATAAAGAGTGAAGCTGAGAACTAATCTCAATGAGTAAAGAATAAGAAAATCTCACCTTTGCACCATCAATATGACCATAACATTTTTTAAACTCGCCCAATAAACATATGAAAACCCATAAGAATATTCTATGTAGCATTTCACATAAATATTTTAAAATACAAAAACAATTTCAATGCAATATCGTAAAAGGCGCATTGCTATTTCTCATGGTGGTCGATATAATTTAGCCATAAATGGGAGTTATTTAATAGTTACGCGTGACATGTTTATTTTTTTTTCATCATTTTCCCGAGTAGCAACAGGAACGGAAAACAGAGAGTGCCTGGTGTCAAGACACTCCGTTCTTTATATATCTTCACGCTTTATCCCGCACATGGCAGGGTAGGCAGAGGGAACCGCAGGAACTATAGGAACCTAGTTCTAAGACACTCCGTTGCTCCCTCACTCCCTCCTATTCGCCTTTTTCAAGGCATTGTGTGTTGAGTGGCGGAACTCAACGCCGCGTTTTGGCTAGTTTCCAAAGCGAAGAAAGTGGATATAGAAATAATCTAACTTCATTTCAGAATTATATCCCGCCATTATTACTAATATTTTATATATATTGGAATTTTTACAAAAAAATTTTTAAAGATGATTCAAGTATTCTTTATTTAGACTGGAGATAATTAGTTTTCCGCTCGAGCGGTGTTCCTTTTTCCAATTTCTATCTCAATCAAACTGATATGATAAATTTTCGCTTCAATGGACAAGCAAAAGGTATATTAAAAGGTCTTTATATTCGTACACAGTTTTAGAGGAATAATAAAAAAAGCAGTTAATAATTTTCATATTTTGTTTATTATACTCGATTTTTTATATTCACATTACAATCGGTTCTAAATTCTGGTTTCTTGAATGAACGACCTCGTTTACACGTCACCCAGCATTCATGGATTGGTCTTTGTTTAAAATCTGTCAAAATTTAACATTTTTTTAAGTTAACTTACAAAGGTATAATATAAAAACATTCTAAGTTCCAAATATACCAAATAAGTTTATTAAAAACATATTTATAAGAAAAAAATTCAATCTAGAATAACATAATTTTAGTACTAATGTTAAACTAGTACGAGTTATAATTATTTAGAATTATAAAAATATTTTATAATTTTATATAGCAAAGTTTGTCCACGTGAAGTGCATTACGAAATACGTGACAGGCGCTTTATACACGAGCTTACAGTTAAACAACAGTATACAGTGTAGGATGCAATTTTACGTAATTTTAATTAAAATATGTAAACATATATGATAAGTTGCTGACGTTGAGGCGCAGTGGGTCTCTACATGCGGCTGACTAAACGCGATGGCAGTGGGTTCAATCCCACTTCGACACTCGGGAATTAGGTGCAAAGTGAATAATAGTGTTTTAACACTACGTTTTCTCTACCTATAATCCTATATGCGGCATACGGTGTAGAAAAACTTATTTTACATATATTTATATTCTTATTCATTCATCAAGATTACTACTTTGATAGTTATATATAGTATCTTGACGCTCTATCCCTAGCAGGGTAGTCAGAGAGAACGGAGCGCCAAACGCTGCGGTCTGTGCATAGCTCTTTCGCCTCATCCACTGTCATTAACCTCTTCATACATGTTCGCCGTGGAGTCCTAATGCTTTTTACGTGACCTTCCTCCAGTATCTTAGATGTTGTGTTTTCGAAAGTCAACCGAGGTCTCCCCTTACCTCTCTTTCCACTCATTTTTGCGTTACCACATATCACATATCTTTTTTACCACTCCTTCGTCACTCATTCTTTCGATGTGCCCAAACCATCTGAGCACGTTCTTCTTGTTTCTCAGTGTGACATCCTCGCTGGAACCTGCTCTCCTGTGTACCTTTTCATTGCGATTGCGGCATATGCCGAGTCAACTAGCCTCGATCAGCTAGTTGACTCCGCATATCCTTCGAAGGGATCACATCTCCACAGGATTCACCTTTCTTTCATTCTTCTTCTATAATACCCACGTTTCACTGCCACATAACAGCACTGGGACCAGAACTACATTGTGTACGGCCAAACGTGCAGCAACGCTGACGTTCTGCCGTCCCAACAACGCAGCTAAGGCATCGTTCATTCTGTTACCGGCAGCAACGTATCTTTCCACATCCATTTCGTATTTACCATCTCTACTTAACATCCTTCCCAAGTATACGGCTTCATTCACTTGTTCTAAAAATTTTCCATTCACAAAAGTCTTGCATTCTGTCCTTTTCTCGTCTTTTTCAAATACCAGAACCTTAACCAGAAGTTATTAAATAGAAGATAATTCTCTAATTAAAAACGTGTTGATCTAGTAAGTAGTAATACCTTTCTTGCTGTCGCAGTTGAACTCGTGCATATCGCACGTGTCGATGAACGTCCTCATTTCTCCGCAAGAATCGATACCGCACATTGGTACCTTGTCGTGGACACATAGATCCGCTATCTTGCATTCTTCCTCGTTCTAGAAGAATTATTTTATATAATTAGTAATAATATAATTATATATAATGCAATATAAAGATAAATTTTGTAAATTTCTTTTAAAAATGTAACATAAAAATCTTCATTTAAATAGGTGATTTTTGACATTGAACAAAACATGTATTTAGATATTATAGTAGTAATAGTTTGCCTTATATTTTATAATATTCCCTTATTCTCCCTATTAGCCCTAAATTATCATTCCCTAGATCTTTGCTTTCATATATTAACAATTTTCTGTTCAAATATTTTAACTGACTGTAGAATAATAAATCGTATTTTTTCGTATTGCAATGCAAATTTTCCATATATCCTATGGTCAGTTATTTATAGATAGATATACGATATACAAAAATAAATAGAGAATTAGTTGCAGGTTTTTTTAGTTTTGAAAGTTTAAGCATAGTAAAATAATGGGTAAAGTACTTACTTTAATTGTCTCGCTATGACCATTAACGAAAGTATAAAATATTATAGAATTAAGAACTGAAAATAAAAAAAACGTGGATAAAGAGTACTGAATTATACTTAATTATTATTATATATAAAGCAACTTTCGTTCCGATGAACAATATGAACATGGCTTCTAAGAAGTTATCTTCTTATAAATCAATCCTTTTACGCAAATATGACGACATCTAATAACTAGACTTAGAAATAAATATATAATTGTTATATTTACATTAAATGTGACTTAAAGTAAAAAATACATATAGATATATAATTCGTAAATATTAATTCATTTTTTTAATATAAATGAAAATGCAGATTATATACAATTTAAACTATCATAGCTGTTGATATATTTTTGTACAAAGGTCTCACTAACACAAGTTTATTGTACACCGTTCAACTGTCTCTGTAGATAAATTGCCTTGAAGACAGTGGCAAGGGAACACAAAATGAAAAATAGCTAGTCTTTTCTGCAAGAAAAATAGGTTACAGCTATAATTAAAAATTTGCACAACACTTTACCTATTAACATAAACATTATATCAGATCATTTTAGAATGTATTTCATTTTATTTCTATTACATTTCTATGTGTTTGGAATTGAACAAAAATGACTTTGATTTTTTATTTTTCGATGGTCGTAAATGGAGTCATAACTTTGTTTTATTGCTTAAATTTTAAGCACTATTTTCAAATGTGACTTGGCGTAATAATATAAGTGACAAAATTATACAGAAACGTCTAAAGTCGGCAATTGATTTATTTGACAAGAGTATATAAATTAGAGCGATCAAATTTAAATGTATTTAATTACTAATTAATTAATTAATTTTAAGAGAGTTCAGAATATGAATGAACATAAATTATTATAAAAGATGTCGACTTTTTTAGATATATCTAACGCCTGGCTATTATTCCTCAATGTTTCTACGTTGACAGTCCATTTGTTGTTACCTCTACGAGTATGTCTACGAAGTGATTATTTTTTCTACATTTTCAAGAATACTTAGACGGTTTTTTTATTAAAAGTCTCACTTTATTATCCAATTGTCTCTCTGTTTTTCCGTCAAATCACTTTTCTGAAGATGAGGTAGGATTAGGTAATAGAAATGTGTGCTTTATTTTCGTCGTTTTTTGTATGAAATTTGCCGCATAGTAAAAATCTAAAGGGTATTTTTCGTTGACCTAGAATTATGAAATTTAGTAAAGAGTTAGATATAAAGAAATATAATAAAACCTGATTATTGGTAAGTTTAATAGAAAAAAAACTACTATACAAATTTAAGTTTGTTGTTTGTTATTTTTTACGTTATCTACAATCATGAAATTAGTGCGAAATCGTCCCATATAAATTTTATCCCATTGATGTTTTTTAGCGTCTTACAACAATAGTAAAGTAATTGACGTTAAAGGCATAGTTCAGCGTAAATATTCATCTGCTGTGTATTAAAAGTCATAAATATATATGAATGAAATATATATTATGTATTTAATTATATATAATAATAGTAGTCCATGGTTTTTAATTACAAATAAGAAGCATGTGACGGCTGTAATAGTGCAATTTACTGTCTGAGAGCCGTATCAGCTCTAGTAATTTAATCACGCCGGGCTTAATGTCTATAAATCACACGTACAGAATGTATATGAACTCAACGATTTTGATACTCATCGTACCATATTGTTAGAAACAATTCTTTTAATTGATTATATTTTCAGTATTATTATTTCTTTTTTAGCTTCACGCTTTATCCCGCACATGGCAGGGTAGGCAGAGGGAACTGCAGGGACCTTGGGAACCTAGTGTTAAGACACTCCGTTACTTAGTCCCAGCTTACTCCGTCCCCACTTTCCGCCGTTTTCGAGGCATTGCGTGTTGAGTGGCGGAACTCAACGCCGCGCTTTGCCTTAGATACCAGAGCGAAGAAAATGGAAATAGAAAAATCCATCTTCTCCGACTGGGGATCGAACCCAGTAACCGTCGCGTTACAGGCAGACGTTGCGCCTCTGCGCCACGACGGTCCTCGGTCTTTTAATTGATTATATTTTCAGTATTATTATTTCTTTACTGAATTTAAGTACGTTTGTGTAAGATATATGTAATTTTAATTTTATTTTTAATAATTCCAACCTTTTTTTAGAAAAATAAACAAAAAAGACCGACCATTTTCTTATGTATTCTAACTGAAGTGTACTTTAATTGATAGTAAAACGAATTTTGAAGTTTCCTCCTTATACTAGAATATTTCAAATATAAAATGTAAAGTATCAAAACTAGTGCAACACCATTCTAAATTATCGACACTATAAGTGTGTTTTCACCACTCTTCCCTATATTTGTAAGGGTTACGGAACAACAAACACATACGATGCGGCTACTTGTTTTAGGTATTTTTATTTTATATTATCAAAAATTTAATAATTATTTAATGACATGAAAATAATCTAAACGTTCTTGGTCCAGGTGCTCTTCTAGTTTTCATCGTCGACCTTGCATATGGAGAACCCATTGAAACCTTGGAGAACGTCTTAGTTTATCCAGTGGATCCACCGATGGTAAGAATTCATCTTCTTACTGTAGATTGTGTAAAATAATGGATTTCTTTTCCAAGCTAAGTGTCATATTATTTTATCAGAGAAAAGCAAAACGTGAAACCGGTAAAACTAATATAAGTGAATTTGAAAAGTTTATTGAAGAGAAGCTAGTGCAGCAAACAGTCGCATTGGAGTACATCATGAAACTCCTTCATTCTAACGAGGAGTCCACGAAGGCTTTAGTCGAAAATTTGAGTGATAGTATACCGAAACCTTCGCTTCCTGAAAAAATAGACGTACAGAATACTAGACGCAGTAACATTGAACCTGATCAGGATAATTCGGTAGTAAAATTTATAAAAAACATCCCTAAATATGGAACGTTCCTAGTAAAACTAATAAAAGCGGAACTCCGTACTGACGCAAATGACAGAATAGAAGATTATTCATCGCATCCGAGTGTTTAGTGAATTATGAGATTTTACTTATATTTCTTTTAATTTTGAAACATCTTTATGTCGCTGTTTGTTATTACTAAGACTTACATTTTATATTAAACTATTTAATAATTCTCTCTTGTTTTCTTTCTTAACAATTTCTATAATTCCATATGTACATATATGCTTGGAAAAATCTACTTGTATTAAACTTGTTCTTTACAAAAAACAATTATAACTTGTTAATCTTTACTTACTGTGCGAACTTGAATATTTTAATGGCTGAATTGTATATTTTTTCTTTTTAGTCACGTCGTTCTTACATGGGAGGAAAACCCATGCTGGTACCGAACAATCAGGGCGATAATAAAATAAGTCCATGGTGCTCAGTGGCGGTACTGTGCCATAGGAAAATGAATCCTGTGTGTGGTTACGATGATAACTTCGGATATGGAAAATTTGATGATGTTTGCCATATGTTGCAAGTGAACTGCTATTGGAAATATAGTAAGTAGTTCCTTATATATTACGATTATTACAGTGTAATATCACTATATATTATAAAATTTAGTGGAAATTTTAATATGTAACTATAACATACTATAATATTAATCAATATGGATTTTTTGTTACAGATTTTGCACTTGTACCTTCTTGTAAACCAATATCAGAGGAGAAGCCGAATTTATAAATTTTATTTAATAAAATATTATTTTAAATAATATTCTGAAAGATATCTTAAACATCTTACTTTGTTTTAAAATACTTTAAATAAAAAGTCTATCATAATTTATTTATTTCATTTAATACATTTATAAATAAAAATAAAGTTTTTACTTTTCCATTATTCTTTTTCATTTGTTATCCTGCTCCAGGCTTTATTTCTTTGGGATTTGGACAAACCCCCTCTTCCTCTTTGACGTGTCTGAAAACTAAAAGTAAAAGTTAATTGCTCTTCTCCCTTCCAACATAATTGCTTTATCCCGCTAAGGGCCACCTATTGTAGAGACACAAATGAGACACATTGTGTGTGGAGTGACAGAATCCACCTTTGTCGTTCAAGAGCGAGGAAACAAAAAAAATCTTCGATTAATGATAAAAAGCAATATTATTATCTTCTATTATGGTCAACAAACTGTAAATGTATAGAAAAATAAAACATATTACCCATATTATATTCACAAGAGTACTCGTATAGGTCGCATAGGTCAAGGAAAGTTCTCGCTTCGTTCACTGATTTACCACAAATTATAACGTTGTCGTGAAAACATATGTAGGCGTGGTCACATAGTTTTTTCAGCTCTGACTAAAAGATAACATTATTTAATTAATTCATATATCTTTGAATTCAAAATATGTGATTTTAGTCTTACCAGATCTAGAAATTAGCATCTGTTGTTAAATAAAAAAGTATTTATTATAGGCGTGTGGCATAAAGGTATGTATTCTTTACGTTTTTCAATATAGAAATTCAGAACGCATATTTACGATGCTTAATATTGAAATATTGTTATTAAATATTTAATTAGTTCATCCTTATACTGCTTCAAGAATATACCGTCAAGTTATCCTAGATTCTGTAAACTAATCGCATACAATGCACACAAGACTGCACATTTGTCTTACTAAAAAGAGGAAATAGAATTAATACATTCCTATGGGTGTAAAGCAATTCCACAAGTAATCAGCGTTTCCAGTCAAGCACCGTTATACTGCGCCACGAAGTTATCGTATTTACCTATTTCATTGTAAAGATGTATGAAGATTAAATAAATATCCCTAAAGCTTATTTTCTCAATAGAAAATAGTTCACAAACTTACTATTTGCGCCTTATCACCCACTACATGGCTCTCTACTATTGACAACAATGATATAAACAGAAATATATTAATCAAACTCATGCTTGTTACACACTAAATTTGGTATCGCTGGTATCTCATTAGGCGCATTTGAGGGACGGGAACATAATTAGCGGATGTAATATTTCAGTAAACTATGTAAGCCCAAACAATGAACTTAAACAAGTACTTTGGTATTCTAATGTTTACTTTGTACCTGGAATCCATGTAAATGGAGCTTACCTTCTATTTCCATGAATACATCCATATATTTTGGAGACAATGATATATATTCACGTTTTAATAGTATAAAATTATGGCAGAATATACAAAATTGCTTTTTTTTTATAGAAATTCACTTGTGTGTAGATAGAGTAGTCAGATTTTTTGAAAGTTATATAGTTATTAAATAACAAGCACTAAAGTATCTCCTGTCACAATGGTGTATTTAAAAATTTTAGCAAATAGAAAATATTTATAAATTTCCTTCAAAATCCTTACATTATATAACTGTTTTTTTTAAGGACAAAACTGCTTGACTGGAAACGCTGATTACTTGTGGAATTGCTTTACACCCATAGAAATGTATTATTTCTATTTCCTCTTTCTAGTAAGACAAATGTGCAGTCTTTTGTGCATTGTGTGCGATTAGTGTACAGAATCTAGGATAACTTGACGGTATATTCTTGGAGCAGTATAAAGATGAACTAATTAAATATTTAATAATAATATTTCAATATTAAGCATCGTAAATATGCGTTCTAAATTTCTATATTGAAAAACGTAAAGAATACATACCTTTATGCCACACGCCTATAATAAATACTTTTTTATTTAACAACAGATGCTAATTTCTAGATCTGGTAAGACTAAAATCACATATTTTGAATTCAAAGATATATGAATTAATTAAATAATGTTATCTTTTAGTCAGAGCTGAAAAAACTATGTGACCACGCCTATATATGTTTTCTTTTTAATATTTGATTTACTAACTGGTCTTGATACCTTATATTTAAGGGCGCATCTGTCAGGAGCTACACGAATCCTCATGTCGCATGTTTTAATAAGTTTTAGCTAATACTAATTTACTTGTATTTTTGACATTGAATGAATCATAAAATTTCCCATGTTTAGTAAGTTCTTTGATTATCGCGATTTTTATGCATTTCAAATAAAGCAATTTAAACAGATTAATTGCGTATATTGACATTCTTTTGTGAAACCCGACGTTTCGAACATTTTGCAGTAGTCCGTGGTCTCGGGTAGACATGTTTTTTTTCGCTTTTCACCTTAGTTTATGTACATGTCCTAGGTTGTGATACCTTATTGGAAAGCTTAATACTTACTTAAAGAAAACATATAAAAATTTGAACGCAGCGGGACTCGAACCCGCGCCCTCCTAAGAACCGTGCAGACGACATCTCACCACTGAGCCATGCGTTCTATATCACGCCGCGTTGAAATTCTTATATGCTTTTATACAACTTATATCGTTGTTAGCATCTCTGTAGGGAGATTTTTACAAATTTCCGCTACCCAAAGACCATTACAAAGAACAATCGTTTGGCGAGAGAGAATGCTATTTTTATTGAATATTTTTATAATTTTTAAAGTGTTAATCCACACTGAGGATAGAAAAAATACTTAAAAATACTTAAAGTTGGAAATCTTGAGAAATGTAATTATTTGCAAGGATTAGGTTCATTTTTTGCGTCGTCTATATTATCGCAGGTGTATATTTCAAAATTTTCGCAAATAAGTCTGCCCGACAAAATGAGTAAATTGTAATTGATGTCCTCAAAATAGTCATATAAGAAGAGTGACATTAAATTAAGTATTTTTTACATTAATATTTAAATTTTCAATTTGGCTGTTTTTTTTTAAAATTAAGTATCTTCGTGTGGGTGGGTGCAAAGTGTTTAGGGTACTATAGGATATTTATAAGAACGTATCGTATATTTTTTTTTAGTCTTATTCTATAAGATGAGTTTAATAAAAAATACAGGGTCTGCGGTTCCTTCGATCACAGAAGAAAATACAGTGTTACGAATGACATTGGTCTTGCTGCATAATAGTTTTATATTAATTCGTGATTAAAATCTAAAACATCCATTCGTATGAATTATAATTATAAAATGAGAGAAGGAACTAAGAAAACACTATAAAAATCGATTACAGAAAATAATTTGTTATTAAGTACATTAGATTTTATTCAATAATTCGTGCAAAAACAGTACAAATTTGAAATGGTCAACCTAATAAAAGTAAAGATAAAAGGCATCTGAAATGTTTATTCGTATAAAACATACATCAGTATACAGACAAAAAATGTTTACAAGTACAAAATATAGTATGATATATTGATAAAAATGAATATATAGGTTATGACAGTTTAATCATCATAGTAGCTGTTGGTAGGTCGACGTGAGACTGTCAGAACAGATTTGTCTTCCGGGCATGCAGTTTGCTTGTAATCTGAAATTGGTTTAATTTATTATAGACATTATTTTGGTATATGATATTTCTTGACATAATAATTGGAATAGTCATCATTCATTATATATTACTTGTAGAAACGTTCTAATTATGCACACTCAGAGGCCAGTTTTTGACTTAGAATTTTACATTCGGTACCGTTTTAAATATCTCGAAAAGGCAAATTGGTGAAAAACATAACCGATAGTATTCGTACTTGAACTTTTATTGACAATGGCTAAAAGAAATCTATACGTTAGCTAATTGGTTTTGCTTGAAAAAAAAGTGGGGTCGGAGATAGCAGGGACTAAGCAACAGAGTATTTTAACATTAGGTTCCTACGGTTCCTGCAGTTCCCTCTGCCTACCCTGCCAGGTGCAGGATAAAACATGAACACTTAAAAAACAATATATAAAGAAATAGATTACTAACTTCGGCGTCTAATACAATTGAAGTCAAACATATCACATAGGTCTCTAAAGCCCATCACGTCGCCGGCGTGGCTCACCCCGCATATGGGCACTCGGTCGTGGTTGCACACTTTGGCCATACTGCACCACTTAGCGCCCATCTGAAAGCCGCACTTAATGTAGAATTTAAAATTAATTAATTGGATGCTTAAAATTTAATTAAATAAATTTTGTAATGAAATTTCTTTTCAGTTATATTTTTATGCCTTTAATTATTATATTAATGTTTATAAAATAACGTAAATTTAAAATATTACTTATATTATAAATAAGATATATTATCTATAAGGAATAACACTGGAATAACCAACCAAAGCATGACAATATATTCTTTAAGCACCAAAATACCTATATATTAATTGTTATAGAGTCAGTAAGAGAGATAGTAATATCTTATAGTGAACGCACTGGTTAAGAGTTCTATTCCTACATAAATAAACAAATTATTTTGATTTCGGTCTGAAAAGACCTAATGCGATGTCGAGGTCCATGACTTACCAGGTAATGTCAGGAATAAGGGTGGGTATGGGATTTTTTTTTTAAACAGATTTTCAGCCTTATAAAGATTTTCTTTGAAAAATAAAAAAAATAAAAAAATAAATATTTAATCATATGGATATTTCATAAATCAGCGGTGATTAGTATGTTTTTTATAATAAATGAAAAGAATGAACAATGTCCATACTTTTTTTACCTTCCGCCCCATAGTGATGTCCTCATTGTCGCGTTCTAGTGGTGGCCCGTGAGAGGCCACTAGCACCGCTAGCATGCACACTACAAAAATTACTGTAACAATTGAATATATTTATTCTTTCATAACTTGATATTTATATTGTTTCTAATTTATAGGTTTCGGATAAAGTATGTTTAATCATTTTTCTGCACACCTTTAGAGTTTTGGCTCGCATATTATTAGTGAATGTTTACACAGTTTTTGTAGTGTAAAGTATGTCTTATACCGGTCCTTTCTTGTAAATCCGTATATTGATTGCTGATTGGCGTCTTCACACATTATTAGGAAATAAAAATATATATATTAAAATAAATTACAAAATCTATGAAAAGCCAGACAGACAACGAACAACTGTTGCAATCGAGACAAAGCTGCTTCGGAATATATATAAAATTGTAATATTTTGCCGGTGACAAAGGTTGGGTATCCGGAAGCCAGAAAAAAAAATAAAATAAAAGAAGTACATGCGACTGCTACATAGATATACAAAAAATCGAATAGAATTGAATATCCTCGTCACATTACAACTTCAACTATGAATATAATAAATAAAGAGAAAGAGCTAAAACTAAAATACACGGTCGCGAATAATCTGCGCTGTAAAAACTAAAATAATAAAAAAGTCAATATTAAGTTAGAAAAGTCCTTACCTATATTTGTACGGACCATTGTAATATTACAACTTACAACAGTTTATTCCCTGAAGAGGCGAGCTACGAATGTCCCCACAATTGCAATGTATTTTGATTTTGCACTTTGTTGACTAAACTTGTATCTATCCGTCTATGTTATGTATTACGTTACGTAAACTTCTCTGTACGTTGGTCTATTCTAGGAATATCAATATGTTTCTACTCTAAAGGTGGTACGTGTTGACATTTCTTAGATGGAGATATTTTAAATTCTATAATGGAATATGTGATATTAAAAGTTATTGACTTAGCTATATTAGACTTAGCTATATAAAGGAAAAATAGTAAAAAGTTTTTTATCACTGCCCTATACAGATAAGGGCCTACATTTTTTCCTCTATTATTACTGACTTATGCGATTTCTAGCTGCAGCACTATATTAAATGCGTTTGTGCACGTACAGTACTGAACTATTTCTACAAAGCTGAAATTTTGTTAGAGTTCGGGTACACTGTTACAACAAAAAAATTAAAGACATTTAATTTGGTACTCATGCAATGAATTACAAATACAGCTTCACGCTTTGTCACAAATCAGGGAACTACAGGAATTAGGTGACCAAGTGATAAGACACTCCGATCCCCGTTTTCCAACTTTTCGAAGCATTCCGTGGTGAGTTGTGGAATCCAACGCCTCGCTTTTGCCTCGCTTATCCCATATGAATTAAAAAATTGTTAAAAAAATGTTTTTATTTGTATTTAACATTTTGCAGTTAAATCGTTTTAATTAAAAAATCACAATATAAAATTATAAAGTTTAACAGCACAACATTAAGCAATTAAGTGGCGCAGAGGCCAGTGTCTGCATTAAATTTGAAGGTTTGTGGGTTCGTTTCTCACCCGGGAAGAATGCATTATTGTCATTTCCTTCGCGCTAGTAACAAGGTTTACCTTTCTGTAACTGCTGTTGATTAGGAACGCCATTAAAGATGACGCCTTAAAAGTAAGCAACGGAATGCCCTAACACTAGGTTCCTTTCTCTATGACTATCCTAGCTAAACAAAAACTTAGATAAACAAAAAATACAAATCAAAATTGTTTAGAATAACACAACTGACTTGTGCGGTATTCACAATTAAACTCCAGTATATCACATTGATCAATAAACCATCTCACTTCCCTTGTTTTTAGTTCTAGTCCACATTTTGTTTTTCCATCATGCGAACAGACAGCGGCCTCTACACATGGCGACTGAAAGTAATAGGAGAAATTTTAATATATTATTTATTTTAAAAGGTCGTCGTATTACAGAAGCAAAGCATCACATTATACAATTGTTTCAATATGTAATATACACAATATAGTAGCTATAGTGTGCAAACGTTTTACATTTATAGACTAACTTCTCCCTCTAGTCGTTATCTCTAATCATCATGAGAAGTTGGAACATATGACGTGGACAAATTTTGTATAGCTTCACGCTTTATCCCGCACATAGCAGAGTAGGCAGAGGGAAACGCAGGAACCGCGGGAACTTAGTGTTAAGACACTCCGTTCTCCGCTTTCCGACTTTTCCAAGGCAATGTATGTTGAGTCGCGAAACTAAATGTCACGTAAGCAAGTTTTTTTTTAAGGGCTTCGTATAATGCGCCCTTACTAACAAAATAAATAAGCGTAAACAATAAATATTTAGAATAATGCGTCAATTTAGGATGACGCCACAGAATTCCTCACAGATGTGGTAAGTGAAAAATAACCTATATATAAATTAAAAAATATTTATCTGGATACAGTAATCCCGCGAACTACGAGCACGATGGTTGTGGATTCCAATTCGGAGTCTCAAATTTATTTTTAAAGAGGAGAGCGGAGTGTTTTTGTAATGAATTCTCTTTGTCGCTAACTAAAACTAACATAATTTGTAATATTTATAATATATTAAAACAATAAGTAAGTAACAAGTTTCTTACTTTATATTTTCCTGTTGTTGTATATATTATATTAAAACAAAACGTAAATATAATTATTAGTTCAAAAATTATATTATTACGCATAGTAATACAGTTTGCCAAACATTTTCTGCAGTAATATCTCAAACTGGAAGGTAATTTTAATTTCTGTTTTACAGTTTTATGAAATAGACCGATAAGAACAGCTGTTATACTCTAGTTGAATTATAAGTCCGACATGCGAAACAAATTCATAAATTTACTGGGTAAAGTATTTCACAGTGATATATTAATTATACTACTGCCTTATTAATAATTACCTGCAATCTTAATTATTAAATCCTTGTCATTTCAGGATTTACTTGTATTTTTGTGATGATTCAGAAGTGTACTACAAATGTGAGTGCAATAGATAATACTTTTTTTAATTGGCTCTTTTATATTTTCGAACACGTTCTTTTTACTTTTTTATTGAACTTATATTTCAATGCTGGTAAATCAATCAATGTTTTGAGGAAAACTATAAAAACATATACTTCATACTAATTTGTTTGTTATAAAAAAAGAAATGGAAAACAAAAAATGTTTCTAGAAATGCTACGAAGCCAAAATTTGTATTCATAACGGGGAAGAAAAATGTGGGCAAAATCGGGAGGGGGAACTTCGAAGATTTCTAGACTCTTGTGACATAAAGGAATATAACTGTTTACAAGACACCAGTATGTATTAATTGTGTAGGTAACATAATATGAAATATGAGGTACACGTATATCCATATACTAAAAATAAACAGTTTTTTTTAGATTACAAAAAAGTTGACCTTGAAAAATGCGAAAATTTACCACCGCTTGAAGAACAAACATTGAGTAAAGACAACAAGGCAGGTATTTCTAAAGAAGAAAAAGATTCTGGGAAAAGAAATAAAACGAAATTAGAAAAAGCACAATTTAACAACTTAGACGAAGAGACATTACTTAACAAAGATCATATTGAAAGTGAAATTGAGAATAATGATGAATTTGTTGCGAAAACTGGAGATGTTGATCTCAATAGTAATGAGAACACCGATAGTATTGTTCCCGTTAATGATGAGAACACTGAAGATGTTGTTCCCATTAATGATGAGAATACTGAAGACGTTGTTCCCATTAATGATGAGAACACTGAAGACGTTGTTCCCATTAATGATGAGAACACTGATGTTGTTCCGGTTAATTATGAGAACACCAATGAAGACGGTTCAGATAAATAAAGGAAAAAGTTTAAATAACGTTAATTATGATGATAATTAAAACTTTACGAATAATTCTCTTTTAGTTTTATTACACAAAAATTTACTTACTCAAATAAATAATTTCGTACTTATGTGTGTTTTAAAAGATATTGCTTTTATACTGCTCTTGTAATCCACGTATTATTTATAAGTATTTTTAATAATCTGCGGTTTAGCCAATATTGTCAAGTTTTGAGCTAAGCCATTTATTTAGGTAGTAAGCTATATAAGTAAATAATATTAATATTACGTTATGCGTGCAAAGCAAGGCATAATTTTTTTTGTCCTCATCATCGTGGCGCAGAGGCGTAAGCGTCTGCTTGTAAACGCGACGATTTGAGGGTTCGATTTCCTCTCGGGGAAGATGGATTTTTCTATTTCATTTTCTTCGCTCTGGAAACTAGGCAAAGCGCGGCATTGAGTTCCGCCACTCAACATGAAATGCCTCGAAAAAAGGTGGAAAGCGGGGACGGAGAAAGTAGGGACTAAGCAACGGAGTGTCTTAACATTAGGTTCCCACGGTTCCTGCAGTTCCCTCTGCCTACTCTGCTATATGCGGGATAAAGCTAAAAAAGAAATCATCCAAAATAAGTTGTTTTTTTGCAATGTTTGTTATTGTTCTGCTATTATAGAATTACACTTTTATGTTTAGATAGTAATGTCATCAATAAAACCAGGCAAAGATGCGGTAATCAAAGAGTATTGGTGTTGGCGTGCCAGATATTGTCAAACGGATGCACACGTCGTATGTGGGAGAGATCGGCGTCTCAAGAAGAAACAGAAGTTTAGCAGCGCTTGCGACTTGTATAAATATAATTGTTACTTCGATCATGGTAAGGAGGATATTTTTATTTACTATTTATTAATAAATATTCAATTAAATCATAAAATTCAACTAAATAAGTATGTTTGTAAATATTAATGTAAGATTTCGCTGGCCACTGCATTATTGTTTTGCCAATTAACACGTAATATGAATAAAGCGAAGATTGGATCAGGACGTATTTGTTTACATATAAAGATATAAAATTTAATTAAAATAACTTAGATAGTTTTCTGGATGAAAAATTTTAATAAAAAATTAAGGCATTAAATAACCTAATAGTCATCTATCACATAGAATTAAAATATAACATAAAAGTGGTTGCACATCTATACAGTCTTATTATCTACAAAATCTTATTATACTTTGAGCTCTAAGTATACCGTGAAACATTACGTTGGTGAAACTATGTAGATAATTAATAAAATTCTTTTCAGATTTCACAGTTACCGATGTAAAGTTCTGTAGAAGATATTAAATTCTTTCAAGCGTATAATTTGTTTTTCATTTCTGACCATTTATTAGTAAGGTAAGGTTATTATTAACGATTTGTACGCTTCAACTGTTAGGACATCTTAATTATGCATTTGTATACTATTTTGCACTTCGGTAAGTGTGTTTTGAGATATATTGAAAAGTTAAAAGTCTAAATATTCGTGAATGTTTTAACTGTATTTTTTGGTTTAACAGCTTTACTTACCATATGCGCCAATGGTTCACCACTTACTAATGTAAGTGTTCACATATAAACATTATTTTATAAGAAAATATAATAATTATAATAATATTAACTTTGAGGACCGTCGTGGCGCAGAGGCGTAGCATCTGCCTGTAAACGAGACGGTTTGTGGGTCCGATTTCCACTCGGGGAAGATGGATTTTTCTATTTATTTTCTTCGTTCTGGAAACTAGGGAAAATGCGGCGTTGAGTTCCGCCACTCAACACGCATTGCCTCCAAAAATGGTGGAAAGCGAGCACGGAGAAAGCAGGGACTAAGCAACTAAGAGTCTTAGCACTAGGTTCCCATGGTTCCTGCGGTTACCTCTGTCTATCCTGCCATGTGCGGGATAAAGCGTGAAGCTAAAAAAAATAACTTTATTTTTTAAATAATATTTTCGTTAAAATCAGCATATTGGTGCATTAGTGTGCAATAAAACGGGAAACTTACAGTGCTTGTAATCACCACAGTAATTTTCCATAATGTTTTTAATTTTTAATGTATCTTTTTAATTTTTACTATGTTAAATACAATCTATTTAGTCATGATCTAGATTTTTCTAGATTTTTTTCTAGATTAGATTTCTAGATTCATATGGTCTATTAATATTATTCAATTTAATTTAAACGAAAATAACTCTGTATGTAAAATACTTTGTAGATGAAAGAAAGGTGGATGATTCTTACGCTTGATTTAAAATTACATATGATGTAAAGAATTAAATTAGATTACAAATAACTTTAGTTTTTTAAACATATTTATATTTATTAAGAAGAATTAAAATAATTTTAAATTTATAGCATCCCAACTACGACGACAATCCCCTAGTAAGAGAGAGATATGCTCAATTTAATTGTTACAAATTGCGAGTGTGCACTTCCGGTGGTGATAAAGTATGTGGCTACGACATCTTCCAATCGTTTCTTGCAGAGTTTGAAGACCTATGTACGTTTTATAAAGTCAACTGCGACAAAAGGGGATGTTAGTATTATTACATTAACCTATTTACCTACCTATTATATGATTCTTAGCCTGTTTCTATAAAAATTGTGGCATCGTTTCAAGAAACGGTACTTGAAAGTGGAAAGAAAAACAAAATTAAAAAATCACTTTATATATATATATATATATATATATATATATATATATATATATATATATATATATATATATATATATATATATATATATATATATATATATATATATATATATATATATATATATATATATATATATATATATATATATATATATATATATATATATATATATATATATATATATATATATATATATATATATATATATATATATATATATATATATATATATATATATATATATATATATATATATACATACATTGAAAATTCCTAAATGTCATTTTTTTTTAAAAATATTACATATTTAGACATACAAATTAAATTATATACAATTGTATGTATGTATAGTATGCTTATATAACAAACCACTAATACTATCTAACTTTACAGTTTTTCAGGTCATCGACACGTTTATTTGTGATGGCCAAAATAACTATTTCCCAGCAAAAGATGCTAACTTAACATCTGTTCTGTGATTTCTTATTGAAGTATATTAAACATATATTTTTTTATATTATTTTTTCTTTCGCCATCTATTGAAACTTTTAATTAACGCAGACGAGGAAATGTTATCGTGCTTGGATGACATGGATTTGATTCCACGTTAGATTTCGCTGTTACAAAAATCAAATTAATGAAAATTTCTTGAAAAAAAATAAAACGAGAAAAATATATATTATTTATTTTTTCAACATTAAAAATAACAAATTATATATAAAAAATGAAAAAGTTTTCTTAATTTGTAAAAAAATTGATGCTGCATTGAGTTAGCAGTGGCGTCCGACATATAATATACATACATAAATATACAAAACAGTAAGGATAGGCACTTCTCACTTCTTCAGGGTATTTACACAATATATGTGCAGCAAATGCAAAAGAACAAAAATCACAATGTCTTATTTTCCGTTAAGTCAATTTCACTCACTTTAAATTTATATATTATATAATTTATTACTATATATATGTAAATTGTTTTTTTTATAATTTTAAGGATATTTTTTTTCATTTCTGAACTAGAAATGATATAAGCACGTTTTAAAAAAACAGATTAATTATACAAGATAAAGTTCGTAGTAGGTATCTACTATAATGTACCATAAACAGTTATTAAAAATAGCATACGGTTAGGCTTTTAAGGTTAAATGAGTTCGCAAAAACAGTTTGCCATTTTAAGTGAAATACCAGTTTCTTGTACATTAGATTAGATACGCCCACCGCACCTGTGGTTACTGTGACTATAAACTGTAAACAGTATATATATAAATGAAAAAAGAAAAATATTGTAAACGTGGTGGTTTGTGGGTTCAATTCTCACTAGGGTAAGATAAATTAAATAATTTCCATTTTCTTCGACAACTTGGCGCAGCGTTGATTTCCGCCACTCAACACGCAATGCCTTGAAGGGCGGAGAGCAAGGAAGGCTCTGCCTACCCAATTATGAGCGGAATAAAGCTTAATGTAAAAAAAAAGGAAACTAAATGATGCAGGAATAGTGTAATGTAAGTATTATTAAATTCTAATTTCACTTTAAAATTAACTATGTTTAATACTAAGCAGAGTTGTTCAATATGATAAGTGACGAATTTTTGAAAACTTGATATTAATGTTGTTCTTATCATATATATATATATATATATATATATATATATATATATATATATATATATATATATATATATATATATATATATATATATATATATATATATATATATATATATATATATATATATATATATATATATATATATATATATATATATAATCTCTTTTACATTCATAATACAATTTTTAAATTTCTCGATATATTCAAATCTATTGTTTTAATGTTCAAATTATATAACAATATTTATATTATTAAAATACTGTAATTGTTTTTTTCGCATATACTTCAATATAAATATTAGTGTATTATTTAATAAAAAGAAAATTGTTAATTATTTATTCTTCTTCTTCTTCTTCTTCTTCTCTTTAGTTATGGCGTTTCGAGCGTGCCAGTTGAGCACAATTCACTTCGCCAATGTCACGTTGAATGGAGAACACACGAAGGAGAATGTATGGTAAAAAGGAGATAGCATTACACAAAAGAGGAATGCATGTTTAAAAGAGATCCATTTTAAATCCTTCACCTATAACAAAATCAACAAATAACTACAATATATACAGACAACACATTAGGTTAGCAATAGATAATATTTTACAAGGGTGTTAGCTTATACTCTAATATTATTATATTTAATATATTTACACAAAAATTTACATAAAGGACTAAACACAAACATTAACAAACACTGAACACTAAGAGGACGAGGGACTTTGAGCGGAAGAACATCATATAAAGGACGGATTAATTTAGGACAAGAAAATTATTTATTTTAAAATATTGTCGCTTCACGTCGGCTTCTGTCTTATGGTTCAACACCTGCTTCGAAGCCTGTCTTATTATTCTTCACACCAATCTACTTCCTACGAAATGAGATCATAAACAAAATGCCGATTCCGTTATCGACATCTAACGGTCCGAAAGGAACATCGATACAATCGTACCGTTACCATCCCTTTGTATTTAATCGGTATCATTTTTAAAAATCAATTTAAATTCCCCAGTTGTTCTGGGCACGTGTTGTAAGAGCGTGCGTATGATTTGATTGGAAAGGGTGAAAACAAAGAATAATTTTATAAGGATATTATAAATTCAGGGTGTGAGTCCAAGTCGTGTATGCGCGCTGGACACGTGGCAAATGACATGATAATCGTGCGCTCTATGGAACAAGTAGAGTTGTCGAGGAAGGTATTGGCGCCTTACAGTCATTTCTGGTCAACTAACATATATTATGTGTTTTTGTTTATATACTATTTAAACTACACATATTTAAATATTTATAGTCACTCTGATTTAAATTTATGATTTTATAACAAAAATTAAACAGACTCATTAATGTCACTGTATAAATATTACTAAATAATATTTGTCTAAATTTTAATAAGTGATCGAAAATAAAGCTTTCAGTGAAATATATAATTTAAATTTCACACTATTCTTCAGAAACTGCTATTATTTTCTAATTCTATTTCGAGTTAAATTCGATATATTTGTAGTTAGCAGACATGAAGCGACTATAAATATATGTATATAAATATTGGTAGCAAATTTTCTTGACCAAGTTTCCTTCCTGCAACCATTTATGACTTAAATACATAATACTGCGATACTATTTAATAAACGTTTATTTAAAAATATAAATATCGATAGGCGCGTCCATCCCTAATCATGTACATCGGTCGTGCGCTACCCTGCCAATTGTTTTAATATCGATTCATTTTGATTAACACGATTAAAAGAATCAACCTCTTTGATAATCTACTTAGTATTCTTAACGAGGCGTAGGTGGTCTCGGCGTGCATTCGTTTGAACGAATTATAATAATTATGACTTATTTTTGTAATTTCGGTAGTATATATAACTATATTTAATCGCGTTCAATGAATTTGTTTATAATTTAACTAACATTATTATTGGCCGTCAATTGAACAAAAACGAAACAACAATGGTAGTAAACAATTTGAATAAGTTTTTTAATTTGACGCGTTTTAATGCTTAACATGATTTATATTCTAATTCTTTATTTTTTTTATTATAGCTTCACGCTTTATCCCGCACATAGCAGGCAGAGGGAACTGCAGGAAAGATATGAACTTAGTGTTAAGACATTTTGTTGCTTACTTCATGCTTCTCCGTCTCCGCTTTGGCTAGTTTCCAGAGCGAAGAAAATGGAAATAGAAAAACCAAACCCACAAACCGTCGCGTTTACAGGTACACACTACGCCTCGGCGCCATGACGGTCCTCATATTATTCTAATTTCTTATACATTATAATTTCTTATTAATTAATGCAAAATTAAATATTTAACAGTTCTTATAATTAGCCAATGTTGAAAAATATAGAAACTAGTCATAATTATAATACAGCTTTTGTGAGGCGTATTGTCTGTCTGTAAACGCGACGGTGTATAAATTCGATTCCTACGGTTCCGTCTGCTTATCTTGCTTGCGGAGTAAAACGTGAAGAGAAAATAAATATTTATGTATCGCTTATTTATCTTCTTGATGGCGACGAAGCTGCAGATACAAGTTAGTCGTCATGTGTGTGTAAATTATGCCGTAATGATACTAAGACACTAATGTCGACTAAATACCAAAAAAATTACGACTAAGAATTCTCTTCACAATCATTTCACAAACAGCTCTATATTTATAACAATCCTGCGACACTATTTACGTAAAATTTAAAAATCTCCTTAAATCCTAAAAGTTCGAATTTTTTTTAATTAAAATAATTTTTCTGTCCTTAGTGTGGATTAATACTTTTAAAATCATGAAATACTTCTTGTCCCCGACGGAATTTAGTTCCATAGTAGTTTTCTTGTGCTGATTTGTGTTTCATGATAATCAAGAAACCTGCTTGCTAAATTTTGTCTTTCAGCAAAGTATTATCTGATCTGTTTGTCAGTTAATCATTCGTAACTGCAAAGTTTTATTTACTATGTTTATGATTTTTCTTTGAATTCTTGTATATATACTTTTTTCTAAGTAGTTGTATATTGCTTCGGAAGTTATTTGTTTTCTATATAAATATAATAATTACTTATTATATTTAAATTAATAGCTTATTATATTTAAATTTATTTGCAGAATTGTGGACATTATTCGCAGTGCAGATATTATCGTAAATAGTTAGTGCTTAATCGATGAATGCGAATGATATTTGCATTTTAATATAATATTATTTTCCTTTTCCTTTTGTATTGTAATCGAACTGGGTGACTCCTTCCTTGTAAGGAGAAATTAGCATTGTTTCATTACACTTTAGCTGTCGTCTATACGATTTCCGTGGAAGAATAATATGAATGCTTTGGGCCACTTTTTCAGCCTTATGCCGTATTTCGTGTTAAGACACTTACAAAGACATTTCAGTTAAGTGGCAGTACCAACGTAGTGTAAAATTTTATACAATAATTTATAATATGTCAAAACTAATATGATAATAGCATACTCAATCCTCGCAAGTATATATTTATATTTACAATATTATTATTTCTGTACTTTGTTTAATGAGCAGTGGCATTGAATTATTTTAGCCATGACAGAATATCTTAAAATATGTGAACACTTTGATTTTCAAATGCTAGGGGTAACAAGAAAACGGAGTGTCTTAAAAGTAGGCTCTTTACATTAATAAAATTACTCGGTTTCACTCTAAAAATGCAAACGTAATAGTTAATTTCTCAGATAGTTACTTATTTCCTCAACTTGGTAGAACTGAGTTTCGTCACTTAACTCTAAATATCTGAAGACAATATAAGTCTACTTACTGTTCATGCTGTCTTACTGTTCATACTGTCCCTAAAACTTATAAATATAACAAATGTTTTGTTTTTATTTCTTTATATTTTATATACGGTTTAGCAGCAGTCGTACCAATAATGCTCTTATAATTAACTCATTAAACTCAGTTTAGAAGTAATTGTACAACTATTTAAAGGTAAACACAACATGCTTATTGTAAAACCATACAAAGTATATAAGTATATTTAATACAGAAATACCTAAAAAAACCTTACTTGTACATTAACAGTGTTCAAAGATAAAAATACAGACAGTGCTCAAGGATAACTAGCTGACAGTAACTTATTTCATATGTTTTAAGATATAGTTTTAAAATTTATTTCAATAACCGTAAAACACTATAGTTGTTTAAAAGCTTGCACAAACGAGGAATTGTTGAGTTGAGGAATTTAAGGAGCAAAATATATAACAAACATAATTGACTCTTTAGGTAAGTCCATAAATTATTTTGAATATTATAGAAAAATAAGTTCAATGAATGAATATCGTGACAATCATCTTAAATCTCACCACCACACAACCACAACTAGCTGAAAATCGACATAGCTACCATCTTTTAACTAAATTGACAAAATTTTCGTCTATTTGACTAATCAAGACATTTATTTCACATATTTTTTTAGATATTCTAAATATTAGGTTCCTAATATTTAAAGTATATAAAAAAATATGTGATAAATACTAATAATATTTACAGTTTATTTTGTTTCTAAAAGATGCTACAAGATATATGTATATTAATGTGATAAAATCCAATAAATCGCCCGACGCCGTCGTCGTATTGCGTACAAAGCCCGGGTCACTGGAGAAACAAAGCGGCGTATACTATACATAATAGCACATAATCTATCCGCGTTCTTATTTTCCTTTTTACAAGGAATCCAGGATGCGTGGATATTTGCATGAATATTTATCACGATAGTCGGTTATGCTGTAAACCGCATTTTAATGCATTTTTATCTAACACTTCACAACCTTCCGTCTTGGGTACATTTAGTTTTATGAGCTCTTAAATTTTTATAGGTACTACATATTTTATGTTTTTGTTTCCAAATCTGTATTTCTGCATAATGACTAGTCGAGTCATATGTTCAATATTTCCATCGTTACTCTCTAACACCTCAAATTCAAAATTATCTAAAATTTTAATTTATTTATTGTCCAATGATTCATATTGTTGAAATCTGACTGATCAGAATGACTAGAATATTGCTTCAGATACTTATAATTATAATACATTGATAAGTGATCATTTTATTTTGTTTTCTCTTAGGACCGACTGTACTGGTTGGTTAAGATCGAGGGTAAGATTTTCAAAATAACGTTCAAGTAAACTATATATGGTGGTATATTTTAGTTTAGCAACTACAAAATTGATTATATTTTTTTATGTTTATATTATTTTAAACATAGATTCAACATTTACTAAATATCGTAATCATATAATACGATTCTGTGAATAGAAGTGAAAAACAAAGGAGGCAGCTTGACTTCTTTAATTTTTCACTAATTTTCATTTCCATAGTTCCGAGCTGGCGTATTTCGTTACCTTATTGAATAAATAATTATACCTGATTAATATAAATGAATAAGAATAAATAACCTGCAAATCCTAAGTTTGAAAAGTTATAAAACACCTGCCAACTTCATATTATTTACATTTGAAATCTTATTTGTAATTCTAATAACAGCTACGTCATGTTGCATACACAGATATGGGAGGCAAAACAATCATCACACAAATTATAATTGTCTTAATTTAAGCTAGCCACGTCTAGCATAGCCTAGATAAATAATATAAATAAATTAAGTAACTTTTCCCACGGGGCCAGCGATCAGGGGAGTATAATTTATTAATTTGTTTTCTGTTAACGAGTTGAGCTAATGCGAACCGCTCCTATGCTTTTCAAATGTACGGACGGTTGTATGTAGGATGAAGCGTATTTATAATGATATTATTTTTAAATAATCTTTTTGTTATTTTTTTATTATATTCAAGCTTCATATTTATAAATTTCGTGGTAAATATTTTGGAGTTTGTTGAGTTGATTGTTCTAATCTTAAGAATTCTTTTTGTGTATTTGTGTGGAAAATTATATGACATATACACATTAATGTTTTAAAATACGAGTATACATTGTTTCTGAAGTTATTTACATTTGGAATGAGTCTTGTATCAATACAACTCTCAGTTATTTCAATTTATTGCAGAGGTAACACCGAGGGTAACAGCTAGTATATTATACTGATAACTGAAGAAATCTATCTAACATATTTCAGATAATATTAATGGTTATTTTTTTTAATATAAATTCCGAATATTTAGAATTGTTACAAGGAATTCCACTAACCTACATCGTATAGTACGGAAATTTTGTCAATTTAGTTAATCATCTTAGGCTGCCCTGTTTGCTGTCATATAAATAAATTTTGCAGATGTTATTTTTCTTAATATTTTACACAAATTTTATACGACATCAAATAATGCTAACGTTGCAACGAATAACAAATGTTACGAGCACGTTGTTGTATAACGTCGTTTTCATATTGTACTATAAATAATATAAAGGATAGAGGCTAGAAATGAATATCTTCAGGAGATCTAGTATTGCTAATATATAAAATAAATATATAATATATATGAAAAATTATAATATCAATAAAAAATCTTTATCCTGTAAGCAATGATTGAAATATTACATCAAAATTTTAATATATATTTTAAATATTTTTTAATTCAGTTTTTTTTTCGATTCGTCTTATGTAATATCATTATAGCTTCCCATTACATTTAATCCAGGGTGTCTTACGGATCACGTAGTATTACATCAATAATTCATCATAGACTCGGTCAGGTGGACAAGTTCGCAATAGTAATTCTAAAGCTCAAGTCAGCTACAAATATCTACACGTTATAAGCTTTCAGCGATTATTTTTAATATATATTTTATATGTGTTTGTTTTTATATATTATTCATTTTACTTTAATATAAATTTCATTAATTATTTTAATTTACTCAATCAGAGAAATTGCTTTGACATTTTTTACTGCACCAAAGAAGTCATCCGGTGGAGAAACACAAGGGACGATTGAAAATGCGCCAGTTGATAGTTGTAATTTTCTCCGCCTCTCCTTTTTTATTTACAGTTTTTACATTTAAGATACTTTAATTATTTTTATATATCTTGGGCGTTCACGTTATAAGCTGCTATCAATTATGAGAGGGTGCACAATCCTCTTTTTACATATTTAGTTATTTTCATGTTTTAACATATACAAGTTGCAGCAGTTAATATGCTGTCACACAGAATTGAATACTGCCACTTCACACCCAATGTTTCGTCTATCAGTCTATATAAGAAATAAAATAGGTGCTAAATTTAAAATGTACAGCAAAACGCTTGTTTCTTGGGCTGCTTTCGCGGAATATAGCTTTTATCAATTTGATGGTTGAAGCGCCACCATCATAACATGATCTTTACTATCTACAAATATATAAGTATTACCTCGCAAATTGTGAATATTCAATAGGCTCGCGTAGCTTTTCTTAGAATGGTTTTTGTTAAGCTTTACATCTAATAAGTGCATTAGTCAATCTATTAATGTAAATGTATGAATTGTAATTATTTCGGAAAACTGTTGCAATAAAAGTAATGGATGGTTTTAAGCCATTGTTTGTTGTTTTGGATATTAAAGTCATGGTGGTATGTAAAAAAAATATTTATTCATTGCAGTATTTTTCAGGAGTTCGAAGAGGCTGCAAGTAACAGATAGCGTGTTGTATGACTAAACACGCTTTGTTTACATAATATGATTCAATAGCCATAGAAATACATTTTGAAGTCTTTTTTTTTATAATATCCACGGTACAATCCAATAGAATGTAAACCTCATGCAAGAGAAGCTTGCATTTGAGCAAGCATTTCTATATTATATTAATAAAAATCCAAACTACTTTTAAAAAATATTTTTTATTACTTACACAAACATATTATTTACATCAATAGTACGGGAACTATACATAAAAATAATTTACATATAAATATTTACAAAATATGACTTAATTAAAATTAAATTATTTAATATTCCTTTGGAATGACAAAAAGTGTATTTGGACGGAAAAGTTTCACATTTTAATAATATAAACTAAAAATAATATTCAAAATAATATACAAATATTCTTAGGACGTATACTAAAATACTGATAGTTAATTAAAATTGAGCTTATTAATAACAATAGAAACATAAATTAAAATTTTGTTATCTTTTTTATAGCTTTGGAGAAACCAAAAGCTTTTCCTTACAAAAAGCTATAAACTACCAACTCACAGTGAATTCCAAAGTGAGATCGCAAGATTTCTCCATATTACCAGGACAGCATGTATTAAAAACGTTAATTTACTATTAATTTCATGATATATTGAAAATATACTAATTGAATTGAAATGGGCCCAGAATTCAAATTTTATAAGCAACTAAAAAGTCAGCTAATTTTTTTAGAAACTTGCTAGTATAATAATAAATAATAGTTATTTAAATCTTATCACAAATATTTTAACGATCATGTTTATAAGGTTACTTATTGTAAAAAGGAAATGTTTTTATTTACAAATATAAAATAAGTGAAAAATCGTAATAGCTTATATTTTAATTATATTGCAAAAAATTGCACAAACATTGCCTTTATAATTAATTAAAAAAATAGATCTAAACTCTTAGAAATATTAAGTAACCATAGCTCTTTCAGGTATTGGATGCATGTTGTAAGTAAATCTTTGTGTGTAATCATTCACTTTCAACGTGTCCGACCAAGGTGGACTAGGATTCCATCTGTCCATCCCATCTGTTCCTTCTATGCTCAGTGGCGCTGGTCCCACCCTCATTCTTTTAGCTGATGGGTATTCGATACCTGGATAAACAAATATTTAAGCTATAATTTAAATATTATTAGTGTGCAAATAATGTTTTATTTTAACATTAAATAGTTAAAACACGATTTAACAATAAAATGCTAGATAGTAAAAATTTATTGACTAATATTATTGCTAATACAATTCAATTTAGTGTTATCTGTGCTGACGTCAGCTGTCATTAAATTATATGTTTCTATATTAAAAAAGAATTATTTCTACTTAATAATTTGAATAATGAATCCGTATTCGTTAATATATTTTTAGATTCACGTTTTATCCCGCACATGGCAGGTAGGCAGAGGATACTGCAGGAAGCATAGGAACCTAGTGTTAAGACACTCCGTTGCTTAGTCCCTGCTTTCTCCACCCCTGCTTTCCGCCTATTTCAAAGCATTGCAAATTGAGTGGCGGAACTCAATTTGCTTAGTTTCGGAGAAAATGGAGATAACAAAATCCATCTTCTCAAGTGGGAATTGAACCCACAAACTGTCGCGTTTACAGGTAGACGCTACACCTGTGCGTCACGACGGATATATGTTATTAATAATTACACACACACACACACTTGGAAATTTGTATAGGGTTTGCATTTTCCCTACCATCGAGGCTTCCACTGGAACAAGGCTCCTGCGTATTATAATTAACATGCAGATATTGCTCGTAGTATTCCCGCTTGCCGTGCATCGGATACATGTACATGTTGCTGTTCACTACTACATCTGGAGCTTCGTAATGGAGGGGAGATCTGAAAATATATTTTTACTATATTTTTTTACCTATTGGTGGATAATTTGTGATTATTCTCTGTCAAATTTCTAATTTACGAAATATTGTATTAGTATTATTGTGTATTTTTAATTATAGAGTATATTATAGTATATTTGTTTTTGTTATTAATGTGATTATTAATAGTTTTACGATTATTGGGATTATATATAGATATTTTTATTTATTTTGAAATACCTAAGTATATCACAAAACTCGTACGAGTAAATATGTACATGGATACATTCCATTGAACTTGAATTAATAAAAAACAAATACACAAGGTCACACCGTACAATTTGTATTCGTCATGTCACAGCGAGGGAATATAAATAAGAAAATCATCACCCTGTCCGTCCGTCTGTCCATCCGCGTAATTTGACACCTTTCATTACCATATTTATTGTGAAGTTACCATTACAACATTCAATTTACCAACGAATTCTAAATAATAAATCTTATTTCAATGGAATAAGGATGATAATTGAATTATGTTTTTAATTGTAACTGAACTTTATGGTTGTCTACGTTAACCAAATACGATAACTTGTATGGAAAAAGGTCTTAAGTCAAAACTCAATGTTCACTTCAGTAATAGTTTGACGGACGTTTCCAACTTGACCTTATAAAATTAAATACGTTATTTTGAATAGGTATGCTATATTAGGACGAGTAATTTAAGAATAAACTATGTTTTTTAAAACTAGCTTCGGCTTGCTGCCAATGATGCGTTTGGTTGTGTAGAACATACATATATGAAAGGCAACGTTTATCTGAGAAAACGCTACTCATTATGAATCATTATTTAATTCGACGAAAAGAAAGTTTTAATTTCCTGTAGCTATTAAAAACTATTATATATACGACACAAATAGTGAGAAATTGTGTGCACTATATTTTTGTCTTAGACAAAGGCGCATATCCTTTTATTTGGAGATATATAATTTTCATTTTTACACTCTGAGTAGAAAGCGGAGTACCGAGTATGTCGTAGAATAAAGCATGAGACGAGAAAAATATTTAAAATAAGTAATAAATATTTTGTATTGGCTACGAATTACAAATATAAGTTGGTTATTTTTACATTTAAAGATTCAATCTGCTTTAGCCTGTACTAAAATCTCTAATTCCAACCAATTTTATGCAGAAAAATAACGCCTAACTCACCTTTCTTCGCTTATCGTAGACTGCGGTGAATGTGTGGAATAGTCAACGGGTCCTCTATCCGTATAAATTCTTTCACACCCATATTCATCTGTCTTATGAACATATTGAGTCATGTGGTAACTTGTGTAATCAACTTCGGTATTTTCAACGTATTGATATTCTTGATAAGGATCAGGATATAGAGGTTCTCTCCGGAAGAACTTTTGACATCGAGGATCTAGCATCCCACAAGGCTGGTTTTGATATCCGTAATACTGGTATAACCAAGAGTTTGCTAGCATTATCGATGCTTCTTCTTCACTGTAGAAGATTTTAAATTAATTGATTATAAATGTACTAAAGTAACAGAAACGCGTTGAAATTTTATTAAAGTTTAGTAAGTTAACTAGTTAAAAGCATTAAGATGATTATGAAATAGTTGATTTAAGAAATTATTTTATTATATAAGTAAAAATAAAATAATTTTTACCTTAATACTTGATTAGTAGCTACAATAAACTGTCTGGGCGTGTCCGCAGCATCTTTGACTTGTAACACAACATGCACCCATAGGAACTGGCCGCTTCTTTGTTGGAGTTTCGCAAGTAAAATACAGCACTTCTCTTGATCTGACTGAGTTACTGAAATAAGTCGGATTATTAATTATTGACAATAATAAAAGAAAACTTATTAATTCCTAGATGAATTAAAAAAGTAAGGAATGTTTGTCGTGGTGCACCGGTACAGTGTATGCCTGTGAAGGTGACGGTGAAAATTAATTTTTCATATTCATCGCTCAACACAAACTACCTCGAAAGGTGGAAAGCGGGGTGCAGAGTGTCTTGACACTACGTTCCTTAAGCCCAAGGTTTCCTTCGTCTACTATGTATATGCTTCACGCTCCACTCAGGGCTACACCATGAAGCTAAACAACGTTTCTAAAGAAATAATTATCTTGCAGTGGAAACATTTCTTAGAGTTGATCTTCATAACTAATGTTAAAATGAAATTTCTCTGATCTAGGTTCTCTATTCTCCCTGCTGTGCACGGAAACGAATATTTACTTATACATTTATTTAGGTATCATTTCTCAAGGGATGGGCAAAATAACAATTAGTTTCCTCTAAGAATCTACATAGCAATTTAGCGCGGAAGCTAAGCTTGCTTCCATTCCACGCGTGATCCGTTTGTCAATAAGTTAATTAGATTTAAGTGCAGTTACGTATCTAATTGTTATTTAACGATGTCACTAACTGTATTTAGAGTTTTTAGTATATTTTAGTAATTTCAGTTACTAGTTAGCTATTATAAAAAAGATCACTTAGTTGTAGCGCATAGGCACAGCGTCTGCTAAGCGTAAATACGTCTGCTTGTGGATTCGATTCCCACTCAAAAGAGATTTTTCATTTTCCTCGCTCTGGCAGTTGCTTGTTGAGTGGCAAAATTCAACGTGGTGATTGTTTGGTTAGGATGATCCGTTCCCTGCTTTCCGATTTTCCGAGGCGGAAAGCAGGGAACGGAGTATCTTACCTATTTTACCTAGTTTAGGTTACCACGACTTATGCGGTTGCCTCTTCTTGAGTTATTATGAGCGAGATAAAGCGTTAAGCAAGCTATAAACAAGTTATAACGGATTTATTATTATGTATATTTGAAATGTTTCATAATTAATAGATATTGCACGACTTTTGGAGGAGTTAAATTTAAACCCAGAAACCGAACGCTAAATTTCAAATTGAGAATTTTTAGAATTATAATTAAGTTTATTATTTATATTTTTATATGATGTGTATATAAAGTACAATATAATTTGTTCGTTGCCGCTTTTTCTATCAAATTCACAATTCAATCAGAAAAAGCGAGGTCAAAGTGAGGCTTTAACTCACTCAATTATATATTTTTTTTTAGCTTCACGCATTATCCCGCGCATGGCAGGGTAGGCATAGGGAACTGCAGGGACCGTGGGAACCTAGTGTTAAGACACTCCGTTGCTTAGTCCCTGCTTTCTCCGTCCCCGCATATATTTGTTGCACGTATAATAACAAATACAATAACAATGTTAAAATAAATTTACAATATTAATACTAATATAACAGAATATAATAATAACTCACTTAGTTTGTGCTTTGTTTGAGCTTCTCGTAAGCTTTCCCAATGAAGAATTTGGTACCAAGATACATCTACTAAGTCCATTTTTTTCCACCCCAAATACCATTCGCCGCTGGAAAACGTTGGTTATTATTATTATAATAGACATTTGAAGGTATACAAATTAATTTAGCTTTAATTATAATATATAAAAAAAATTAGCACAGTTACAATGTACTATAATATTTTAAATTTTATGATAAAAGTTTATTGGAAAAAATTATAGTGATTTACCAACAACAACATCAACATCATGCCAACAATATGCAGAGGAAGATCATTCGGCAAAATAATATTTTTAAATATTTTCCTAAACAATTTTACATTACAAATACAAATATTATTGTAAAACTTACTTAGCGTCTATATGCAATATTTTCATGTCCATCGCATGAATGGTTGTAAACACGTTGGTGGCGCCGTGTACAACGCACTCTCTTGTCTCAGGCATCGCCAGAGGCGTGCATGTAGCTAGGAATACAGGCTCGTTTCTGCTGCACAGTGGTAAATATGATACGTAATGTCCTTGAACTAATACTACCTAGAAGGTAATTTGTTATTAATATCGTAGTACTTTTTACGTTATAATTAAATTTTAAAGTAAGGTTTTGAGTAGGTATCATATGCTTGATGCCTTATTTTCGTTAAGCTGTGTATGTGTATTTTTTAATATTTTTTATCCTGATAATATTCTTACTTTTTGGTCACCAAATCTCATTTGCCGTCTGGCGTTTCTAGACACGTTCATTCTGCAGAAGAAATGCCTAGTCTTTGGTATATTTTCAGTCTCTCCATTGCAGCCTTTATTTAGTTCTAATTGCACTACTTGATGGTCCTGTCTGTCAATTATATCATAAACACTATCCCCGTGGATTAACAGGTCTTCCTAAAATAGTTAATTTGTTTGCATTAACAATGATCATATAATGATTTTAAAAATAATGATTAAATGTCATAATTACACATTTTTATCATATGATAAGTCATATAATACGTACCATAGAATGTCCCAAATATTCCGCTGCGTTCTCAGATATGTACAATAGCTTGCCATTTTGTGTCATCATCATCATAAAACCGTTCATTGCCTGAAAAAGACATTGTATGTGTCAGTACCGATATAATAGTTTCGCGGTAACAGTCGTAAACTTGAAAAAAATACCTTTGAAAATCCAATATTAGGTGTAGGAGTAGTTTGCTCTTGGTACTGATAACTGAAGTCGTGACTTTTGAACACTAAAACAGAAGAAAGACGGAATTATGGGTGAAGTAATAGCAACGGGAGATAAGATAGCGAACTAAATGCATTTTAAACGTCTTAATACGCCGTTTCGTGACTGAAGGTGAAACAAAAAGTTTGGGGACGTTTTCAAAACATGGTCGAGATTTAGGATAACGGCTTACGTGATGAGCTTAGCCAAAGATCCGGAGCATGGGAAACTTTAGAGCAAATTTTACACGGAAATTTGTAGTTAATTATGTTGAACTTGGAGTATTGCTCCATCCTACTTTATACGTTGTTATTATTTCTAGTATACCTTCTAGTTAATTTGAGAGCATTTTAATAAATAATATTTTATTTATTAGCTATTAAATTACTATCTCCCATAATATCAAAATTTAAGTAATAATACAAATTGTTTTGATATTTAATATTATTATTAATTACAACTTTCCAACTCCTTCCAAACACCCCTTACAATTTTCAAACGTCTCACACTAACTCATTATTTGAACTTTTTTTGAATATATTCCCAAAGTAGGATTCGTTTATAATTAATATTACAGTAATATTACTATAATTGCCAAAAAATAGTTTGTTCTCAATTTTACATATAATTTGACATATACATATATATTGACATAATTTTACCTTGTTGAAAATAATTCATCTTTCTCACATAAACACAAACGAGTGCCATCAACTGTAACTGCGAGAGTCTCTGTCGCGTAGACGGCGGCAGGGGCAGCAAGTCCCTGAGGTTGGATATTTCTGCATTGATCAGATCGCGCCGCATCTTGCTTGCGCCTTTTGTCGATTTTGTGGGTTCAAATCTGGATAAACATTTATAATTTTGTAATTTACATAATATTCGCTTCTTTTACTAAAATTAAACATATACTAAGTTTAAGATTTTGGTGAATTTTGTTTAAATTCATTGACTTGTGTGAGGAAGAAAGTTAAACTTCATTGTATTTAGTGATTTACATAATAATTAGTATTACCATCTTATGCCACCAGATTTTTTTATCAAGAGTATTATAGTAATTTTGATACATAAAATTATATTTAAAATATCCAAACAAATATTAAAGTTACATAAATATATATTAACCATAAACTAGTAAAAACAGTCTAAATCTCTAGTAAAGCCTATGTACGTTATACCAGATTATTATTATAATTTATCACAAGCGTGACAAAATCTCTAGGAAAGTTAAAAAGGATAATTTGTTCTAGGATTCATAGACAATGCGCGGATACCGTGTTCCGGACAGGTGTATGTCGGCATGGTACAGCCGTATTAACATAACGCGCAAACCATTAGAATTGTTGTAATAGCGCCGCCGGAAAGGACCCCTGGATTTATTACTTCAACTCAAGATGTTTATTGTAATGCAAATTCTATAAGTTAATTTCAAATGCAAACAATTTCTTTTCCTATGTCGTCTGCAGGAATACGCAATGAGTGATTTTCATTCATTTCTGCAATCGTAGATATCATCTATGGGCATATATTGTATGGCGTGTGATGTTACATTTATAATGTTTTTACTTGCTTTATCGATTGTTATGAATTGTTTATTATAATTTTAATTTTATAAAATTCTCAGATATAGTATTTAATATTTGTAAATATTTCGTAATATTAATATTGTAAGTAGTTTCTGAAAATAAAAAAAATATTTACACGATTTTTTCCTATATTAGGCTAGGTTATATTGAGCGTAGTGTTATGAAACAATTTCCAACTTTCAGCCCTATTTCTTGAGACCATTGTCACTTGATGGAACTCTATGTGTAATATCTACAAAAATTGAGAAATATTTTATATATTTTTATTTCCTATAGTGGAGATTGTTTTAAATGGTGGATTCTTGAATGGTGAATTTCAATATAATCATTGTCTTACCAGTGTCTCTATATAAATCTGGGCCACGCGATTTTTTTATTAATAAAGACTTGATGTTTTGGTATATTTACCGAAGACCTAATACATACAACATAAGAATTACACATAAAACAAAGAAATAAAAACAACCTTTGATCCATTTCACGAATACTCAACAGCTTTTACAAATGAAACAAATAATATAGAGCGACATTATGTTCAACACATTAAGATTTAATTAATAAAAATGAATACGTATAATATCTAACAAATTGTGACATTTTTATTTGAGAAAAGCTCAAAGCTGCTATACCTTTTGAAATAGTGGAGGAAGTAGCGATCCCAAAAGTTAACATTCACTGCAGCGCATTGCGGTGCGTTTCATCTCTATAGGGAGTCCTTTTTGTAACCATTAAGTTTTATTACGTTTTATTCGGCGTTTTGGACGATTGTTGAAATAAATGATTGGTGCCCCCGTCGGTTTATTAATTTGATTGAATTGGATGTTTGTTCTGAGGTCCGAAACAACTGGTAATGATGGTTCAGACGCTGAAACTTGTTTATGGGAGCTTAAAAGCTTCGCCAGTAGTAGATGTTTAGTGTAATTAGTGTAATGTTTTTCTTTAAAGCTTTTTTTTAAATAAATTTTTATTATTTTGTTGGCTAAACAATTGGCTGTTTAAAAATGTCTGTAGGCAAGATGTTTGAACGTTTGGAGTGAATTATATTACAGATGAGAATAGAGTCAATATTTAATTAACTTATTAATAATAAAAATATACCATATATTTAAGTTATGTATAGCTTTCTGAAAAGATTTGCTTAAGATCACATTTTCGTCCAAATTCATAAGGCCGTTTCTGTTCTGTAATTTTACATTATTTTACACAATAGATGTTTCTGACTTTAATTTTCTTCTTCTAGGGAGCTAATATTTTAAGCTTATCTAGCTAATATTTTAGCTAATATTTTAATATTACGTGTTCCAGTATTCAAAAATAGTTATACTCTATGTCATTTCTATATCTAATAGCAAAACTGTAAAAAAAGTTTTAATATGACAATTTCATGTTTATTATATTGTAGACAAGGAAAAATAATAATTTTATTATTAAGATACTACCACTACAAATATTTGAAAATATCTTAGAAATACCTAGTAAGTATGTATAAATGCTGATTAACTAAGTAGTTAGCCTAGTTAGGGTAGGTATCCTACCTAGTTGTGGGCTCTTTTAATAAAAAAGTTAGACTAATATTTTGCCTTTTTGATCAAAGGTAATAAAATACATCAAATTATTTTTATTCATTTCATAGGGTTTCACTAAAATCTATGTAAGTTTACAGTTACTTTTTGCCAACTTTGTATCAGCATGTTGAACTGGTCTCATTTCATATGACAACTAAAAACAGTCATTGTAAAACTATACAAAACATGTTATTTTAAACATTTAAGAATTTACATCAAACCACGTGTTGAAGTTAAAAAGTGTTCATTCATCACACAATTCGTTTGGGTTAAATTTAAATCGACTTATTACTTTACGCGTATAAAAAGTGGACATTTCTCACATAGCTGCCATGAAACGTGGGCATTTCACGCCGCTCGGCGTCAACCGTGTAAATTCTCTGATACATTAGCTTGTGCTCACTGGAGAAGCACGCGTTTAATACATCTATAGGAATGTTAAATTGTGAGAATTTAATAAATCTATATACGTAAAACTATATAAAACTTTCGAATGTAGGTATGTGTTTATATAAATATGCAATGTATAAGGTGGCTATAGTCACTATACTTTGTTAAGTTGACTTAAAATAAATATTCTAATGGAAAAATGTTTCAATAGAAAATAAAATTAATCATCATAATTTGGTGTAATTTAAGTTTTAAATACTTAACTAAGTAGAAGCTTTTTGTATCATTTGTATTAAGCCCAGAGAAGGAAACTAGAAACCTGAGAATATTCCTTATAAAGATAAACAGACTTTCAATTCCTTAACACACTGCCATTTGATAAACATTGGGTAGTAAAAGCCAACATGATTAAAAAGACTGGGCAAAAAGATCTAGAAGATATATATACATATATATATATATATATATATATATATATATATATATATATATATATATATATATATATATATATATATATATATATATATATATATATATATATATATATATATATATATATATATATATATATATATATATATATATATATATATATATATATATATATATATATATATATATATATATATATATATATATATATATATATATATATATATATATATATATATATATATATATATATATATATATATATATATATATATATATAATATATATATATATATATATATATATATATATATATATATATATATATATATATATATATATATATATATATATATATATATATATATATATATATATATATATATATATATATATATATATATATATATATATATATATATATATATATATATATATATATATATATATATATATATATATATATATATATATATATATATATATATATATATATATATATATATATATATATATATATATATATATATATATATATATACTTGATTACATACGATAATTCTGTCTAAGGCCGACGCAGTTTGACATAATGACGATCGAAATATTTTATCCGTTCGATCTCTCTCTCTCTATCGATGTCCATCAACGCTACAGCGCTACAACTGCACTCGATACAATCTGATGTTTAATTTCATATTTTTTTGTTGATTTTCTGATGAACTTCATAGATTTATAGATTTATTGTTCAGTATTGTACTACTAGGTACCTAGTATCATTTTTATTATTTCTTTTGAAGATTATTTAAATTTTGAAAATCTAATCTGTCAACGTCCGATTTTTTTAATTTTTTTTAACTTCTTGATTTAAACCAAAAAAAAATATATATTAGACAACCAATACTTTTATTTTGTCTGGTTTAGTTGCAGTTATTAAAGGAGCTTTCTAAGCTTTGAAAAATTCAGGACATAAACATTAAAAAAAATATTAAATTTATTTTATACCAGTGCTTATATAAAATTAAATATATACATAATTTTTCTATAAACATGAAGAGATATCTATATAAATAGTAATATAAATTGGCAAAATAAATAGAGCAATAATAGTCCTACGTAATACTTAGTATATTTATTTTTATCCAAGGATTTACATTGTATGATATATGTACGCGTATATCTTGATTTACACAATAATATTATGTATAATATGTAAAGAATATTATTTATTTTGTTGTAAGTAGAACTAAAATAGTTAAGTAATCATGACGTAAATTGTGTTCTCAATTAGCACTTTAGTGTAACAAAGAAGCCGATTTACGGCGGTTATACTTATTTTTGAACAGTTTTAGTTGGTTTGACTTCGTTTTTGTTTCAGATATAGTAGTTAATTTTTTTTCATAGAGTTGATTGATTGACATAAATTTTGATACTGAACTTAAGATAAAATTTTTCTTAGATGACAGTAAATTTGAAATATTTTAAAACGAGTACATTGTAGTACAAATACTAAAATACACTTTGTTATGATTATTATTAATAATAGATAATAATATTAGCGTAATTAATGTTAAGAAAATGAGAGAGTTATAACTGACAAAGAGGACTTCCTCTTCCTCTCAGGACGAAAATTTTAAAGCTTACACCATATTGAGCTTTTTAAGGGAAAAAATATTATTATTTCCCATTTGGGCAAGACAAGTGCAGTGTCGAATTCCGTCACTCAACACATAATTTCTAAAAATAAATAAAATAGAATATATTTATTTTAATAATACGATACTATATAAGTATATAGTACTATATAAGTATATACTATATAAGTATATAGTATCGTATTATTAAAATAAATATATTCTATTTTATTTATTTTTAGAAATTATGTGTTGAGTGACGGAATTCGACACTGCACTTGTCTTGCCCAAATGGGAAATAATAATATTTTTTCCCTTAAATCGAATTACAACCATTATCCATAATTTACAGTCTAGTGCTGTTTTTCTATATAACGTTATTTTTTATATCAGAAAAAGTAGTAAATAAAGTAAGTAAGGTTTACATTATTTTAATATTTACTGAGAATATATTTATAATTATCTGTATAGTATTTGAACTTCATCAGTATTGTGTACTAATAAGATTCTATAACTTTGTGTATTTGATACAAAATTATAGAGCTACGATAATATTTACTAGTAAATAAATAAATAACAAATGTAAAAAGATACAAAACTTTCTTGATGTGCCTGCAAGCACTCATTTTATAAAATACAATGTATGGAAAGGCGGAAATCGGGGACGAAGAAAGCAGGGACTAAGCAACGGAGTGTCTTAACACTAGGTTCACGTGGTACCTGCAGTTCCTTATTTACCTACCCTGCAATATGCGGGATAAAGCGTGAAGCTAACAAAATGGAATGTGTGAACATATAAAAAAATATTTCTCAACATCTTCAAGAATCAATCAAGAAAAAATATTATGAGTTTCTCATATTGAAAATACAGTAAGTCCTTTATATTTCTTTCAACATTTTAGACATAACTAAATTATGAATTGAATAAGCAATGAAAAATATCAATGAAAAAAAAAGGTGTGTCAAATAAATGAACATGAAACAGTACTCAGATTCGTATATTATTGTTTTTAAATGGTATTATTTTATTTTGAAACATCCAATTATTATTATAAATTATCTTTTTATTTTTTAAAACAGTAGAGATTTATCCTATATAATAATAAGCATATTAAAAAACCTAAATCGAAATATATGAAGTATAAGAACTTAAAGAAATAATCAATATTTATTATAAAGAAACTCGTATTTGAAGTAAATAAGACTTCACCTTGATACTTATAAATGTTTTAACATATTAGTATAACAGTATACATGTGGATAAGATAAGTAAATAGGAAGCATCTATTTAGCAAATAAAATTGTTTGTAAAGTTCATGTTTAATGTACGGGATATAATTTTTTTTACAAAATTAATACGAAAATTTTAAAGCTTACTGAGAGCTATATATTGAGCTTTTGATTATAATTCGCAATTCAGGAAATGTTTAAATCATTTTGCCATAAAATCTGTTAATAAAGTAAGACCTTATTTTAATTTTAATTTCGTGAAAAATAAGCCTAAATTTTTCATAAAGATATTATGAAAAAAAAAAATCAATGTAATGTAAATGCTTGAAACAATATTGCATATTTTATTATAATTATATTTAAAAAATATTTATTTAATATAATCAAATAAATATAATAAATACATATATTTAAAATAAAATAAAACGAACTTAAAGACAAACACATACCTTAAAAACATTTTGATCACAATTAAATATTATAAAACCAAACACTACACTAAATCAATTAAATTCCATTTCAAAGGAAAAACAAAATAATGTAATAAACCACGACCACACAGTTCAAACGATGAAGTCTCAATGATTGCTCAATAACAACCCTAATAATAAAAATTAACAAAATTGTCAATTGACTATAAAAAAGATAAGGCACACGTGCCTAACATAATTCATGTAGAACCTCACACGAGCGCACAAAAAAGCTATTTCTATTAAAAACTGTTTACAACGCGTCAATATATGCGTAGGCTTTTTATTAGAATGAGATTAAGAGCGATCCTGAAGCTCGATACTTCCGTGCGCGAGCGCATCGGAACACCGACTATAGAGCCTCCACTCGCCTCTCTTTCCCGCGCGCTTTTTTTTATTTTTTCAACCAAAACGCAGCCTTAACAAGTCCCCACGTCTACTTTAAATTTTAAAACGTTTTTTAAACACTTTCAACGTGTCATACGAAAGAAATAGCTTTCATCTTAAATGAAAATTTTAACTTTTAATTTTCGGCTTTGAAACGTGTGCGAGCGAGGTGGATATACATCACTACGTTTTGTTTCTGTAAGAGAGGAACAGAGCAATAAGTGATGTACGAACAATACATTGGATTAACGAGTTCGAAAGGGACGTAAGTAACGTTCTAATTACCGTATTTTGCGTAAAAGAGACGAGGGTATCGTAAAATAATGACAGTTATTGATACTTAAGTCGAGTGCGTCGGTTTGAAGCGCGACGATTTGCGCAGAGGCATGTGCAATGAATCTTGATATGAATTCTCAAGTTAATTAGATTTTAATGAGGCCGTTCTCGGAAACCTGTTCTTATGAGAGTTTTAATCCTCCAATGTACATACTTGTATTGTACGATATAATTAAAATAATAAAATGGTTTGTAAATATGTTCACTATTGTAAATATTTTATTATTTAATCATATTTCATTCAATATTTAGTAATTGTTAATTTATTCCCAGGTAATTTATAAGATTTGTATTCAGGTTTATAAGGTAAACGATAAATTTAATGCAATTGCAAAATAAATTTAATATGCAGTATTTCCTCTTGTTTTCCGTAATTTTTTTTGCTATTAACCTTTTCGGATCCCTTATATAATTTGGTTAAATGAGATTATTTTGGAATGTACTGGTTCAATTAAGATTATGTTCCTATTATACTACTTTCTGCAAATAGAGGTATACAGAAATTTTAATTATTTTGATTTCAAGATGAAGATATCGTCGCTAGTAATAGTTTTACCTGTGTACTATATATACAATACATATACGTTATACTAATATCTAAAACTTTATAGCTAAATTTTATAATCTACGTATATATTAGAAAACAAGAGGAACATCGTGGCACAGATAGTCTCGGCCTGTAAACACGACAGATTGTGGATTTGATTTCCACTCGGGAACAATGAAATATTTTTATTTTTTTCAACAGCAAAGGTGTGTCAATACTGGCTTTCAGTTCCTTAAGCCTACAGTTCCCACTGTCTACTTACCTTCTGGAATGTGCGGGATAGAGCTTAAAGCTGAAAAAAATACTTTAACGTCCTACGTACTGCCAATTAAATCCAGGTACTGCATGAAAATTGCCGCAGATTTATAAACAATTATTACTTTAAAATTGTATAAATAAATATTTAAAAAAAAGCAGGGACTAAGCAACGGAGTGTCTTACCACTACGTTCATATGGTTCCTGCAGTTCACTCTGCCTATTCTGCAATATGTGGGATAAAGCGTGAAGCTAGAAAAAAAAATATAACATCTATTTTACCTAACACAACTTCTATTTAACTACACGGTCATACAAAAAATACTTATATACAAATTTCATAGTTATATAATGCGATTTGAAGCTGGACAGAGGTCACGTACTTTTAAACTATAACACGATGACATCAAGATTTTATAAAATGTGTAAAAGAAAATAAGGGTCTTAAAATGTGTTTAAAAATAACAAAAAATGTTAAAAGAAGCTCGTCGCCCGCGGGCGGCTACCGCGTTACTCGTGATCACTGTAATCTCACAACTAATGGGAACTGGGATCCAATCAATCTTCAATCTTGAAGTAAACTATCTTGTTTTATAGAAACAGCTTTTACATGTTTTCTTTAAATTAGATTAAGTAAAGACTTAAGCTTAGTTTTTCCAGTTAAGTATATTTTACAATCTTTCAATGAAATTGCTTATTGCCTCTGACGGATCTGGGTATATAGTATAGAAATACTTTTAATATTTTTACTATGTAAGAAATCTGAATGACTTTGCAAATATATAAATATATATAGAGAAATAAAAAACTAAAAAACCTTTCCCGATGGTGGTTTCCCGAAGTTACCAGTGGGTCCTGAGTGAGGAGCTATCTCATAATACAAAGATTACATAATAATATCTCATAATACATACATAATTATTATTATATTGATATTGGTCGAGGATTTTATCTAAGCTGAATCAAGTTGGCTTTCTATCTAATACGTGTTTAATGTAACTTTGAAGAAATAATTAAAGAAAACATGTAAAAATTTGAACACAGCGAGATTGGAACCTGTACCTGGGAAAGATTCAAGCGCTCTGTACACTAAGCCATGCCTTCATTATGCTGCGTCTAAATTTTTATGCCTTATGCAACTTATTGCGTTGTTAACACACATTACGTAATTATGCGTTCAAATTTCTATACGTTTTTGTTACGTGTGGATTAAGAAACTTCTTTGGAAATTGATTTAATTTAATAAAGATCTAAGGGACCTACTCGTATATGTTTGAATGTCTATGTCCCTACACAACGTGTTATTTCGTAAAACAAAAATATTATATATGATAAAAACTTAATAATAATTGTGAAAGTTATTTTGTAATAAAGATACTAGATAAGATACACACTTACACCTCTTAATTATAAGAATACTCACATCAGCACATTGCATACTTTGACAATACGCTTTTTGATTAATGAAATTCAGATTAAAGAAATTATGTAATTTATATAACGTTTTATAAACACAACATATTTTTTCTGGTCACCAAACTAATGGCAACAATTAATTTTCACTTTATTTTAACATACATATTACTTATAATATAAGTGGACATTTAATTTAAAGTAGTTCATAAAATAATGATCGAAAATACAACGAAATATTAATAAAAAATAACAGTTGCACGCCATTTTCATATAGAGCATGATAGACAGAGCTAATATGTTGTACTCAGACACTCCGTCCCCCTCGAAATGATGATATAAATGTATAAAAAAATTATTTCACAATTGGCCGTAAAATATTTACATACTAATTTAGATGCATGTAATGTTTTAAGTTGTGGAAATCGTCCAAATTGAATGTTTGAGCTGTATGGTACCACATTGTAATACCATCTTTATATATATTAACGTAATTTTAGCTTTAAAGCAAAAAAAATGCATTTTAAGCTAAATCATTATTATAAATGTTTTTAAAAATGACTTGTACGTAAGACACAAGTGATATAGTTCTAAGGACACAGCTACGTTTTTATAGAGCCACAGTAAATAGTAGATATTGCCCTTTTTAAAATAATATTCTCGTAGTCTTACAAATAGTTTATCATCCATATACACATATAAAAATTGACGTTATATTATGTTATAACGTAGACTGAATATGTTCACTAGAATTTTCGCGCAAAACATTTATATTATATGTAAGTTCTAATCTTACGAGAATCTTACATTGCCTCATACGTTATATACGTGCGTAATTAAAAGATACAAAAAGCAAAAACAAGATCGCGGATGTCCGTGTTGATGCAACTGTGAATCATGTTAAACCAAACTGCGTTAATAAGCATCTTAAAATATAAATATGATTCGATTATTATATCCGCAATTCAATTTATAAAAAGACTAAGGAAAAAAGTAAAAGAACCATACCATTTACTTTATTACGAAATATGCTATAACTTACTGAAAATGTAAACGGAAAGAAAGATTATGTTTTTATGTCCTTATTGTAATAGTGAGAAAAAAGGGATCTTCTACCATTGTAGGTATCGTGCTTCAAATTGACTAAAGTATTTCTCAGAGAAATTAATGGGAAGGAAGCTTAACACCTAGATTTTTAATAAGGAAATATCAAAAAAGGGCCGATCTTTTGATTTCGGCGTCTCAAAGGTCTCGATGACGTCCGGGCGGCGTGGCGGCCGCGGAGCAAGTGACATCGGGTCATTAGCGCACCACTCACGCGCAAGTTAAACTGCGCCACGTGCGCGTGCGCAACCCTGCAATACAGTGTGAGCTTTTTTGTATGAGAAACATTACAAATAGTTTAAATTTACTTGTTATTTCATTAAGAACTTTGTTCTTAAATTTTCCTGTACAATCGTCATATCTATTTTGAATATAGATGATGACTTAATATATTTTACTGAAATATCGATGGTAAATTAGTATAGAAGAAAATTTTACTATAACTTGTAATAAACAAGCATATAAGCCAATGTGAGCATAGATTAAATAAATTCATCTAGTAATAATTAAAAGAAAAAGACCTTTTAATTTAAAGATAATTAACCACCAGAACACCCTGTCGCATCATTCGCCACAATGACGACGTATTTAAGAATAACCACGGGGAGGTCCGCGTAAAGGTGCCGGCGTGACTTACAAAATCACGTACAGCACCCTAATGTAAACAATAGACAAAGGGCCCGGCAGGTTATTAGGCAAACCGATGCTTATCATAACGCCGTATCGCACAGTACGGCGTACGGGGAATGCATGCTCCAACTTTGGTAAATTTCGGATGAAGATATCTAGATCACCCTGAAAGTATTCTTAGTTACTTTTTATTCTGTTTGGTGGTAAAAATTCTAATTCGTTTGCCAAGAAATATAGATTATATGATATTTTGTTCAATTATAGTTTAAAAATTCAAAAAGTAACATAATAAAAACTATAATTTTTCAAAAAGCCATAAAAACGTAGCTTATATTTGTTTCAAATCTACGACAGTAATTTATAATACAATCCTAATTTAAGGGGCTTCGTCATTTTTAAAAGTGAAGCTAATGTGCAGCTTATCTAGACTGGGGGTAAAAGTTGATGTTGCTACCAAAACATTGTAATATAAACTGTATATCGTCTGAACAAGACTTATCTTCACTTGAACTAATTATATAAATTCAATGCAATTTTAACAACATACTGTAGCGTTCTTGGAAGATCTTTTTATATATTACGAAAGATAAAGTTAAAAATTATAAGCTATTGGTCTTGAGATATAAAAACTTTTTAACGATATAGCAATGGAGTACAAATGGAATAGTTTTCAAATTATAAAATATATCCAAATCGAAATCGATATATTATGTAATTCACGTGATATTAGATTATTTATAAGATTTGTTAGGCTCTGTATGAAGATACGTAAATTAACATTTTAACGCTATATATAAAAATAGTATAGTCTCAGGGAATTTATACCTAAAGCAATAAATTCCCTGAGACTATTTTTTTAACAACAACTACATCACTTATATATGTTACAAATTTAAAAGATATTGCATCATCTAAAAAATTAGAAAGCAAACGAATCCAACCTTCACCTGTTGAATACAATTCGAGACTAAATAGTATCTGGTTTTATATTTAATCATAAAATGTATGTTTTTAAATAATTAAATTTGTGTTTTTCGTTAGGACAATGACTGCTACTTTAGTCCACTGCATGAGTCAAACGTAGAAAGCGGAGAGCGTAGTGTCTTAGCACTTGGTTCCCTCTGCCTACCTTGCTTTTTGTGGTATATGCGTAAATTCGCAGTATTTGTATAAATATTTTTTTGCAGAATTTCAATTTGCAACGCTTTCATTGGAGGTCAGCAAGCCTTTTCACCTCTGTCCTTGACCCCTAAATCCACCTGTCCCGAAACCGGCTAATCAACAAAATCGGCGGGCGGGCTGATTTAATGCCCCCGTTAATTATGCCTTGTTCAAATTGTACCTTTCTCACGGGCTATAAGGATAGTTCTAGCACGGACTAGAGTTTAAAATGTATTTAACAATTTATGTATGTTTAATTTTTTATATGAAAAATATAAGTTGAATAAAATATGTATTTATTCTTGTGATTTGTATGTAATATAAATGAAATTTTAAAATTATTATTGAAGATTTGGTAATATGTAAAAAATCTACATGGACAACGTTGCGTAGAAGTCTACAATAGTAAGTAAAAGAGGAGTGGTGGATTTGGTAGTTAAGGCAGTAAAACCCAATCTCTTTCACAAAAAGTGAAAACTGGAATAATTTATCTTGCTGGAAAAGATACTCGTAGTTATGTGTTTCAAGTAGGCGATAGAATTTAATTTTAATTAGTTTATCTATTGAAAATTTAAAACATTTCATTATTAAGTATTTCGTCTTTAAAAAAAACAACAGGTTAAACCTCAGTTATTTCACAGTTGTACTGTAAAGATTCTGGTACCTTACCGCTCGCTATACTTACCCCAACCTGTTACCACTCAGCCTTCACTATCTCCATCTCAGTTGCACCCATATGATTTGCGATATCTTCGTCTCTCTCTATCTTGGGTCAGACAGGCATTACGGTAATAGTACTTAAACACATATTTAAGTAAAGATATTTTTTGCAGAAAAAGATTGCGCGCATATGATCCCGCTTCGTTATAATTAACTTTGCCTTTGACTTTCCTTTATGTTTTCATATAAAATATATTTTATATGTTCTATAAGTATGTAGTTTTTGATTTGATTTAAATCTGATTTACGTTAATTTAATAAAAGTATAATTATAATATTTGATTATTGTAAATAGATTTTTTAAATATACCATAAATTAAAATGAAAAGATATTTCAAAAGTGTCATTTTTAAATATTATTTTAGATAAGAACTTACTATTTATGACCAACATGGATAAATTATATAGCTGAGGAGTTGGTATAGCTTTCGTTACAAAATATCCATGTATGTATGTAGGTACATGTGTATGTCAGTATATCATATATGTAATTTGCTATTACAATATTTTATATTAAATCCACTTGAATTTATTGCATGTATGGTTGTTATTAATAAAACGTAGATTTACAAGTTAATATAATTTTATTAGCTTTTCTTTGGACAGCCAGGCATGTCGTCAATGTGCACGTAAACTGAAAAAAACGTACTATATATAAACGATTTAATTTCTTATTATTAATAATGGTATTAAGTAATAATAATTTTGTTTATTTATATCCTTATCTTATTTAAGTACTATTTAAGCTCGACTCAATACACTCCGTTCACCACTTTCCATCATATTTTGAGACATTGTGTGTTTATTGGCGGAACTCAACGCCGCATTTTGTATGTGAGAGTGAGGAAGTGGAAATAATTTTTTTTTGTGGGAATTGAGCCTTAAACTATCACAAAAATACGAACGCTGCAGCACTGCGCCGCGGCGGCATAAAGTTATAGTAAACAATATGATACGAGTATTACGTACTCTGATTAGTGTCACAAGCAAACTCTAGCAAATCACATATATCTAAGAATGTTCTCTTGTCATCTCCCATCCTGCCGCATATTGGAATTGTATCGTGAATGCAAGTGTCGGCAAGGCTGCAGAACTGGTCTATTTTATTCTGAAAAATGTAATATAAGTTGTATATATATTTATATAACTATAACTATAACTTAAAAGTGCCTTATATTACAAATATATAGATATAAAATATTTTTAAATATTAATTAATACTTTTCGTAGTAGCAATTTTATTTCTTATTTATTTATTTTTTCTATTTCCTGTTAATTTCTGAAATACAAAAGTTTAGGTTATTTAATAAAAAAAAGAAATTTTATTAATATCCACGTCACATTAATAAATGACAAAGTCACATCGTTATCGTACACACTTAAAAACCATAATTTAAGTTTTAAAGCTTTTGTGGCGATGAAATGTATAGGAAATATTTAACTGTGTATAGCACGGTGCTTATAGGTTCGATATCTATTAAGCAAAATATTTTGCCAGTTAAATTATATTGTTTTGCCAGTTTAGTTAATACATCATATGTTGTAACTAAGCGATTGAAAGGCTATATATATTCCTTGATTTTAAACTATAAGAAGTCATAAGTTTTTGTTTACTACGCATATATATATAATTTTCATCAGGATTCGAACCTGCGTCTCTTGGACATCTTGAAAGCCAGTAGATTTGTACGTTCTTATCGAGCTGCATGCGTCGTAACTAATTCACTTGTTACAAATTTTTCCGTTGTTCGTATAGTAAAAATATATAATTTGCAATGCACTCTCATAGTATAGAAGTATACTTTATAAGCTCGTTATTTCTAATTTATCATCATCCATAAGGTCAATTGCATCATAGAAACATTCATATCTGTTCATAAATATATCATTGCAATATCCATATTAATAAGTATATATTATTACATCATAATTTATTAATAGATAGAATCAAATAACGTTTTAACTAAAATGTTATTTATAATAATTTCAATATTTTTTATATTTTATTTTATTTTACTACATGCTGGTTATATTTAAGGAAATATATGTAAATTTAGTTACTATCATAATTATAAGCCAGTATAAATATAAGCCAACCTTTCTATCCCTAAAAGTAAGTGAAGTATGTGTATGCCTTCAAGCCTATTCTTAGACAAGAATATTCAACACGTAGTCTTAAATTTACTCTAAATATATATATATATATATATATATATATATATATATATATATATATATATATATATATATATATATATATATATATATATATATATATATATATATATATATATATATATATAGATATATAGGATGTATATTATATAGGATAAAGCACAGAGGTAATAAAATATTTTAATAATTTTTTTTAAATACATTTAGTCATTTCTTTCACGGTATATTTTAATTAAGAACAGGAAATTAACGATGTACTAATAAAGTAGTTCTTACAATATTATGTTTTATTTTATGTATTATTAAAAATTTAATAAATTCCTTACGGACGGTGTAGATGCGTACTCTGGAAGATGGCAGCATACTCGCAAAATGAGGAGAGCACATAATATATCTGAAATATGGATTATGTAAAAGGGTTTATATTAACGTATTAATTATATAACGCAATCCCTTGATATGTTTACGTCGTTGTAAATAAAGCTTAGTATGCGATATTTCGAATGAAATGTAATCGATTCCGGTACGATTTTAATCGATTTCAATATATTATTCGTACTAAATGCAAATTTTAATAATTATTTATTATTTAAATACGAATATAGATTGTGATTAATCATACAAATTTATTTAAAATATCATAGATCATATGTATGTGTATTGGTTTCTAGTGACAGTTATTAAAATTTATGTTAGCACCATGTATAAGCAAACAAGAAAATGAACTATACTGGATAAATAGTTCAATATTTTTTTAGAGAGACTGACTGAAAATACTCTCCATTGCTTTGAGAATACGTGCGGCGCGGCGGTCAAATGATAGTTCATTTTTTGATCAAAAAGTAGGTGTTAGTTGGAATCAATTGTTATTGAATCGAAAAAAATATAGGCAAATTTATCTTTTTAGTAATACTTAAATTTTTACGAATTTAATCACAGATGATATCTGTGAATAAAATGCTTCTGAACATTTCGTATCTTACAAGAGAGCACAGACTATTTACAGTTTAATAGAAAAATATTTGACTTTAAAAATGTTTTAAAACAACTCATTGAAATAAAAAAAAACGAAACGTACCTTAGAGAGATTAATAATTTTCATTTATCCGCTCCTAAGTTACATCACTTAACGTACAATATAACTAATTCAAGCAAAAAATTGAGAATGGAGTGACTTGACACTAGTATTTCTCAGTTTTATAAAAAGATAAAAAAGAAGGTTTTACCACTTAATGTTATGTTACGTTATCTATGCAATAAACAAGCGAATTTATATTAGCATTAGATGTGGAGCTATAAAAATTATTTAAATTACACGTAAATATAAGAGAAATTGCGTTTAATTGAAATCAAATGTACTGATGCATATTCATAGAGCTATGAGTATTTCGCAGATCCACCACTTACTTCATTGGAATATTAATGATGAGGTAATGGTAAATAATTAAATGAATTGAATTAGAAATGTTGTTGTGATAATATTATATTATATCGATATGATATTACGCATGTTTGAATTAATTAATTAATTAATTAATCGATGTGATGTTATTAAGATCTGCATAACATGTAAGTCAATTATTAAATTTATATAAGTTTTGCAACTTGGCAGGTGTTTAAAAAAGAGATAAAGGTACCTTTCTGACAAGTCTTGTTTTCTCTGGAATAAAGTTATGTATATGATTCTATATTTTAATTGTACAAATATATTGCATTTAAGGGTTTTGTGTATCTAAAAGTTTAGTTTAGGTTCAGAACACAGCTCTAATAAATTTTATTTTTTAAGTTCTGCCCAATGTTTGACAAATTGTTAAATAGCAGTATTTAACGCCGCGCCTTGTCTACCAAACCATCGCGTACACAGTCTAACGCTGCCGTATTTAGCCCCGACAGCTTTTATAACGTAAAAGTAAAAATTATTAATAATATATACAAAATAAGAAGGTATAGAGGTGTTATGAAGACAAAATTAGGTATTTACTTACAATGAATAATGATGTTCAACCACATCCCGGTGTATTGATCTATTAAATGATAATATCCGATCCGCTCGTGTTGTGGTTTAGTATGGCGCTGTAGATGAAGAGGTGATGTCAGTGGCTGCAAACATTTTGGTATTATAATGATGATCAAGTAATACAGTTTCTTTCATAAATTAATAAATACTGTACGTTCCACTTTGATTTCTCTATTAGATGAAAAACTAAAATAATTTAGTTTGTAATGTTCAAACCTTAGAGCATTTACAGTACATACTAACCAGTGTAGATATATTTTACGTTCGATTCATAAGAGCAAAATATGTATGAAAAATATTCTAAGCATTAAGGGGATTAATTATTTTTCAAGTTATGAGATAGATACATTTCTATTGCACAAACAATTGTGATATAAAAATCATAATTATTTGAAGGAATTATTTTAAATATTTAAATAAGAGGGCATATATTATAAGAAAATGCTAAACGCTTCTGCTTGTCGTAACCAACTGTTCCACATAGATTTCTACATAAGGCATATGTTTTGCTACAATTTCCTGTTTCACGTTGAAGTATGTACAAACATTTCTATTCAATTACAAACTAGATGATAGGCAAGTGTCTATTAGATTAGTCGTGTGATATGATACTCAGGAGGATATTGACTAGTAAGTTCATTTATACTTTTAAAAGACGTATCAAACATTGAATGTAATGGCACTCGAACCCACGTCACTAGGTAGTAGGAACTACTGAAGTTTGTTGGGTTGGATATGAGTTGCGCTGAGTTAAAATTCTATATATTATCCTTTTGTGTTGATTAAAATTTTAAAAATGTGTTGCAAACAAAAGATGCTTATTTATTTTAAATATGTCTATTATTATAAGTAGTTACTGTATCAGAAAAATATTTAAAACTATAAACTGGAACAACTAAAAATTGTGTATATGAGTCAACATTCATTGCGTTAAATCGAAAGGATTAACGTAATTACGTTCATAGCATAAAAGAATTTTCGCGGTTTCGCCTGTTGCTTCCGAGATCCAAAGAAACTTAATAACAAACCAAAAATTTAACTAAGATTATGCGAAATTTTTAAGATTTCTTAATAATATCCTTAAATATACAATTTTTAACGTTAAATGTAAATTGTTACCTATCTGTTTGTAAATCTGTATGCCAAGGTCACATGGAAATATTAATCTGGAATCAGTATTAAATATTTCAATCTTCAGCCTTTATTTCTTTTCAGTTTCTATTTTTTCAGCTTTTATTTGTCAAGCCTTTGGTTCAGCTTTGGTTCTTTCAGCACAGACAAAATATTTTTTTAGTCAATCAATATTTTTGAGTTTCTTTAATAATTTTTTTTAAGTATAACTATTTTTAAACAAAATGAATACGCTTTGCTTTTTTCATAATCGATGTACATTTTATTACAGGTTTAATTATTTTAGAATATGCCGCAGAAGTTTGGGCTCACGTTGAAATCGAAGCTGAAGATTACTTCTTTCCTTTGGAGCCTGTAAGTGTTGTTGTCTTATATCAGAGTAAGGAGAGATAGCCTGGTGTCAAGACACTCTGTGCGTCCCTTTATTGATTCCAGCCTTTGGACTCTAAGGACAACGCAGCAGAACTCAACTAAATTTCTAAAACAAATAATATTTATTTATGGTTACATTTTTGTAAGTGTTTTGAGCTTTATTATAATATAAAGCTTTATTGTAATATGTTTTAATGTTTGTGTGTTTAAGGTCATTAATTTTTGTAAAATGGCTGATCAATGCCAACACGACTTTGTTCCAATTTGTGGCCAAGACTCATTGGGCATATCACGAATGTTTAATGATAATTGTGATCTTTACGAATATAACTGCGACGAGAAGAAACGTAAGTTGATCAAATATACATAAATGTCAATACAACATCTAGACTATTCAAATAAACACTAATTTATGTTAAAAAAAGCTCTAATAGTTTTTATTAAATCAAGAAAACGCAGTTCTGAACTTTTCGATCTTGATCCATTTGCCAAAATTCCTTCAAGTGAAATAATTCACCTTTATATATTTATTGATTGTAAATATGTTCTTAAATTATTAGGTGTCTACGCGGGATTTGAACTTGTAGATGTAACTATTTTAATTATTTTTTTTTTTTTTACAGAGTACCGACATGTTAAATTGGATGTTTGCAAGTACGAAGCAGCTGCTGCACTTAGAAATGAAAATTAAATTCATAGTATAATGAATTGCTTTGTCTTATTACAAATATTAGCACTAAGCCTAGGTGACCAATAAACGAACATAAATATTATTAGTACGCAAATATGAACGTCAAATAGCATTCTCTACTGATAATTTACATTGCCCTACGACATGTGCATGTTTGCGTAAACATGTGAAGCCAAACAACGCCGAGCAAACTTGCGTATTCGACGTCAGAAGTTCCCTTGTTACAAATTCCTTGAAATGTTTATTTAAAAAATTCTACATGTAACATTATAACAACATTATATCTTATTTATTTCTTTATTTTATTTGATTTTTTTCCCAACAAAGTCTTTAAAATCTTCATAAGTAATATTTTTATTTTATTTTTAGCCCCTAATAATAATAATAATAATAAGCCCGCAGGGCAGCTTGTGGCGAGCTGTTGGGGAGTGGCGACCTCACGGACCTGAGTCCTCCAGAGGGGAATTGTAATTTATCCCCCGCCTCTAGCTTGCCTTCACTGGCCGGCAGAGTGGAGCGCAAGAGCTATATGCTCGAAAGGGTGGAAGTGCTCAATCTGCGTAATAACGGGGAAACCCGCTCACGAGCTTCTCGCGATGGTGAAACCGGTGCACACCTCTCGACATCCTAAGCCGACCACGCCGATGTTGCGCCCGAGGCACTACGCCGCTTTGTGGGGGCCCATCTAGTGGAAGGCGAGTCACCGTCCGTCGAACTTTCAATTTGAGACTGTTGAAATGGCGGACGTCCGTTAGTCTCATTCAATAGTCCAGTACCCAGTCCATCCAAACTCCATTCCATAGTAACAATTTAGTTTTTCATATCCTCCATAGCTCCTACGCATTATCCGGTGACCATCTCTGGGCAATTACATATGGTTACTCAGATGTGGGTCCCGGGTGATGCGTCACAGTAAAATCTTTTATCTTCTCTAAGGGGCCTCTACGTGTTGGACCTGTGTCCCCATGCAAGCGTTCCAAAGGACCGGGTTCGTTTGAACCCGAGAATTCCAAAAAGAGAAACATAATAATAATAATATAACTAATATTAAAGAAAATTCAAAAGGTTTATATGAACATGTGTGTGTGTCTTCTACCCTATGAGAAGGGTGGATATATTAAGTCACGATTCAATGTAACCCGCTGTACCTACCTACAATGTAAATTTTCTTTGATTAAATTTGACCAAAACGGACGAAGTCACAGATAACATATTATAAGGTCAAAAAATAAAAATTTAAAACGTAAATAGAAAAAAATCGTTTAATATTGCTATTAATATTAGCATTGAACGATTCATGTCTGTCTTAATAAATATTAAGGTCGCAGAACGATTCCATTACACGGCTTTCTTCATCCAATTAATTATTTTCAACGCTCGCTGTACCACACATCGTCAAGCTATCATGTAACTATCAGGAAAGTAGTCTTTATGACTATACTTGTATTTCTTATTTCTTCGTGTCTTAGTACATGTAATTATTACGGGTAATGTTTCTTAGTAAAACATGTTTTATTTTTCACCATCACCTGTATTTTTATATGAGGTTTAAGATCATTTATTTATCACAACAATACAATTTACTAACATGAAAAAATGATGTGACATCACATTCAATATGAAAATAACTTTTTTTTTGATATATTTTACTGAGTAACATTTATATAGCTGCAAAGTTTGTTTATAATTAAATATACGATCACACTATAGAATTTATATATATATATATATATATATATATATATATATATATATATATATATATATATATATATATATATATATATATATATATATATATATATATATATATATATATATATATATATATATATATATATATATATATATATATATATATATATATATGTATATGTATATATATATATATATATATATATATATATATATATATATATATATATATATATATATATATATATATATATATATATATATATATATACATATATATATATATATATATATATATATATATATATATATATATATATATATATATATATATATATATATATATATATATATATATATATATATATATATATATATATATATATATATATTGTCAAGACAGTTATATATTAATATAATTCGAAACAGTGTCAAGTTTCGAAGTTACACAGTTATCACGTACAATATTGTTTTTTTTAGTGCAAATTGAAAGCATAAGAAATACTTATGCACCTCCCTTGGATGTCATAAAGGTCCTTATCTTTATGGCCTGCCAATAATTTCACAATATACCTTTTAAATTAAGTAAATCATATTTCTATTACTAGTTTATTTTAGCTCTTTCTGAGGGACGTAATATCAATATAACAGTAACACGTGCTAGTGTTTGCGTTCACATCTGATACATTTCTTATTTACATTTCTACTTAAGCTGTATGCACAAATTTATACAGTATGTTTTTTAATAGATATAGAAAAAATAAAATATTTGAAGTAAAAATTAAATAAATATTTTACAAGTCGATACTTTGATTTGAAATCTTTCAGTATTTGAATGTAGGTGTAGGAGTTGTGAGTTCGATTCTCACCAAGGGAGAAAATATATTTCAAAAATTTTTGTTTCTCAGTTTTTCTATAATCATATACAAAAGTGAAACGATACATTCAGTTGAAAGTAATTTCTTAACACTAAACTCCCTCTGCCGTGCTTTGCAGGACAAGCGTAAAGCTGTTCAATTTGTTCAATATTAAATGAAATTAAATCTGACTCTTATAATGATTGTGGATTTATTTTCCGTGATGCATTCATTAATAAAATAATCTAATTTCGGTCTATTTAAAAAAGAAATGTTTTAATTTTCTAAGCATATGGGAAAGTAAAACATAGGCAATGCTATGACTAGCTTTTTGTAATTTTAGAATCTCAAAAATAAATATAACTAAGCAAAATTCTGAAATAAGTCATATAATTTTCTTTTTTTCTTGTTATTATTTTTCACAGAACATTCTGTATGTACCATACTGGACAGTCGTACCCGCCGAATCAATTATCATGGACGTGATAATGCGAACAGATGAAAAACACCGAAATTTGTCTTGGATCGCCTTAGGATGACACCACATTTTACAATGCTACACTAAATGATCTAGTTACTCTTACTAAATTGTCATTAGGATTTACTGCACATTTGGTTTTTCATATTAAATTTAATGTAAGAAATTAAACGAGGTATGTTTAGAATTTGCTTATTTTAGCTTAAGCTATGCTACCAATATATGTTTTCTAATGTAATTATTAAAATAAAATTTACCGAATCTTCTTAATGTAATATTTTTAAGGCTCAATTGTCATATCCACGCAAATGACAGAGAACCTAACTACCCTGTCAAATGTATCGAAGTAATTGTATAAAACAAAAAAGGTTGTAGTATACATATATAAACATTTTATTTGTTGGTTGTCTTTGACATTACAGTTATGTCTTCGGAAATACTTTGCATTATTTAGAGCTCTCTTCTGGGCGAATTAAAGGAACACAAGATTGTTGAAGTGTGATTTTTTTATGTTTCTCACTTTTCCCCATGTACTGTGGCGATCACCTGTCCTGTAACAGTCATCGTCACTATATTTAAATCATTTTCCACTGCACTACTATAAATATACTTTTGAAAGTAATAAAGAATAAAAGTTGTTACATACAACTTTTTATTATAATAATATTTTGTATATCATCAGATGGACTTTAAATATAATTAAAAACAAAAAATATAAGTAGGTACCTCAACTAAAGTACACTTGTGGTCCATTTCTGTATACGATTGATTAAATTTCATTTTTAACAGCTAAGTCCTATTTATATAAATTATTCACTCGCTGAAGCTGTGACTTATAAATAAATACATGCTAGATAACTTTAGTTGATATAGCAAGTCTAAGTGCTTGTTAAACAATATACAACATAATGTTAACTTACATTTCAAATATTTATTTCTAATAATTTAGGAGCTCTTGAAATTAATCACACCTCAGACCTGACGTCACTATATTATATCTATATAATTTAGTAATTATAAGTAATAATCAATGTGAAAAATATACGTAATGTTGCTATTTACTTATACATAGAAAAAATTAAAGGCTAGACGCGGCCATCCCGGCAAATATTGACAAGTCAAATGGAAAGGTTATGTCAAAATAGTAACAGTAGCGGGAAAAAAGTTATATATTTCACGTATAACCGAGAAACTCGGTCAAAATCGTATGAATTATAACGGCTCCCTACGAATTACAGGCAAAAAATCAGGATAAGCCGACCAAGGTTTGCTACGCTTATTTTTGGTTTATGTCATAAGATGTAGCGTTATTAAGAAGATTTATTGTATAAGTTAAGTTAGGACGTTTTCATGGTGTAATGGTGTAGGTGTAGGTTCGATTATCAGCGAAAATAATTCTATTTTAGTTATTTTCATTATTTACTACAACTCCATACATGAAAATTTGGCGGCAAGTGAGAATAGAATATTTTAAATTTTGTTTCCTCGATATATCCCGCATTAAACAGTGAGATTACCTAGTGTTAAGACACTTTGTTCTTAATTTGTGACATAAATTCGAGATTATGCATATTGAGTGGCAAAATTAAACGAAGCACTTCATCTTACTATAATCTCATCGAAAAAATTCTTATTTCTCATAATTAAAATTAAATTGAAGTACAGAAATAGAAATAAACTAACACTTTTATGAGATAAACCATACAAAAACGCAAACGCACTGGCTCCTTGTACCAGCAAGCAAACAGCTCGGTCGTCTTGTTAACCTAAACAGTTAACAAGGATCGCAGCACTTAGCCTGGCCTCGCTAACTCAGTGGACAAAGCGTGGATATGTTTACCGCGCCTAGTTGCAAGTTAAGTGGACTAATTGTTGATAGAATGTCGGCATCACCTGCCTACTCCTGTTCGGATACTTGTATAGACCTGGGATAAATAAAGTATAGTAACTCACGATGAAAGGTTACATTTTTAGAGAATGTGACTTTTTTGTGAAACAGATTTTTTCACCTGAAGTATGAGTTGGAAGTAAAGTTAAAGTATAGAATTGTATCGCTAACTCATTTGTCACTATATATTTAAATAAAGTAATGATATTCAGGGGACAATAGGGGATATCACAATAACTAAAAGAGATATTACTTTTTTTTAAAATAAATTCCTATCAATTCATGTCTGTACCTTTAATTGATACATTGTTATAAAACGAAATAGTTGTAAATAAAAAAAAAATCAAAACAGTAACGTGTAGAACACCTAGTCAATAGCTACTAATTTCACTGAATCATTTGAATGTTTGATAGAATTTAACATAATGTATTTTTCAATCAAGTCAGCTCTTCGTAATGAAAACAGGACTTAAGGTTCAAATTAGTCTCAAGGTCTCAATTTACGGCCTCTGTATAACTTTGTACTGCAATATTTCGTACAAATAAATAAAAATCTATAGATATGTGTGTATGTATATCTCAATATATACTTAGTCTTGCCATAAATATTGTTATAAAGAAAAGCACGATTTTTTTTTATACGTAACATTTATTCCTTTCATAGTGAGTTAGTTTAATACATCAATATATAACTATTAAAAATATACAATGTTTATTCGAAGTGGTCCCCATTGGCTGCAATACAGTCTTTTAAACGTTGAGGCCAGTTGTCAATAGCAGCACGAACTCTTTCTAGAGGAAAATTCTTCACTGCCAACCGAATGGATCGTTTTAGGGACTCCAAATTATCATGGCGTTTAGAGCAAGCCTTACTCTCTAAAACTGACCATAAATCATAATCCAATGGATTTAGGTCAGGACTTGACGACGGCCAGTTTTCAGTGCTGATAAAGTCCGGAACGTTAGTTTTCAACCAAGATTGGGTGGATCGAGCTCTATGACCCGGTGCCGAGTCTTGTTGAAAGCACCATTCTTTGTTATTGAACATGGTGTTAGTTAAAGACTTAACTACCGTCTCAAGAATGGTATTTTGATAAACTTGTGCCGACGTTTTAATACCTTTTTCACAAAAATATGGCTCAGTCACCCCTCCATAGCTAACACCCCACCAAACCATCACTGAAGTGGGATAATGCCCACGTTGTACTCTGTTTACTAATTGCGAAGCTTCTTTAGAGCTTCTAGCATAAATACCGTGTCATTTTGTTTATTAAAATACTGCTCAATTGTAAAAATTTTCTCATCCGTAAACAAAATTTTTTTGCGACCTCCCTTTGCGTACCGCTTAAGTAGTTGTTTGGATTTTACCACCCTATTCTTCTTTAAATTATCAGTTAAGAAGTGACCAGTACGTCTCTTATAGGCTGCAAGTCCTAAGTCAACTTTTAATATACGCGACATGGTTCTAGGAGCTATCTTCATCTCCCGAGATAAAATCTTTTGCTTACGGACAGGATTTCTTCGAATTCTTTCCCTAACTGCTTTAATCACCTTTTTCACACGAACGGTACGTGGACGGCCAGATCTTTTTCTGTCACAAACAGAGGAGGTATCATTGTACCTATCAATAGCCCGGTAAACAAACATTTGACTAATACCAAGCGGGTGGAGGGTTTTAAAAATTGCACTTTTCTCCATACCTACTTTATGTAAGGCAATCACAGCGATTCGGTTCTCTTTATCACCCCACTCCATTTTAATATAACAAAATATTTAACAATATAATGGCGCGAAAATAAGAAAACACATCAAGCAATCATATAAAAATGACAGATTCCAAATTCAAACGTAATATTTTCTTTTTTTGAATAGTAACATTATTTATGGCCAGACTAAGTATATACTTATATATATATATATATATATATATATATATATATATATATATATATATATATATATATATATATATATATATATATATATATATATATATATATATATATATATATATATATATATATATATATATATATATATATATATATATATATATATATATATATATATATATATATATATATAATATATATATATATATATATATATATATATATATATATATATATATATATATATATATATATATATATACAAATAAATAAAAATCTATAGATATGTGTATTCATATGTAAATAAATCTATATATATGTATTTACATATGAACATAAATGAAATACAAAAATATAAATTGCAAAATCACATTTTGCATATGGCCGTCTATAATATTATATACAGCTATTGTACATAAATAAAACACCACCGTATGTTTGTTAATTGTTATTATAGTTAGTACATTTTTCTTCGGAGTAGAGGCAATTGATTAGGCGGTGCTCTTTGATGCCGCTCACAACAATTTGCTCGGGGCCCGACCGCCCTAATTTTAATGGCCTTATAAAATTTATACTTAATGTATTTATCATAACATGAAAATTGTGGATATGCCTTCATTGTAATAAGTATGTATTTAATCATTGCTATTTCGGTTATCGCTTATCAATCAATGTTATCAGTTTTTATTGTAAGTATAGTTACTTACTTATATATTACATTTACCGTCTGTTGTTGTTGTCACAATATAGTCACAGTTCAGTCTAGACTTGTGAATCTTTTCAATATATACACATATAGCTTGAAAGAAGACATATAACTTGAAGAAAATTTGATTTATTTATTTCTTAAATAAGATAATAAATAAGATAATTCTTAAATAATGTAGAATATTTATAATCTTGGATTATTTATTTAATAAATAACTTTTATTCCTCCAATCCTAACTTTTGGACCACGATCATATCATACCGTGATAGTTTATATCAAGATATATGTGTATATATATATATATATATATATATATATATATATATATATATATATATATATATATATATATATATATATATATATATATATATATATATATATATATATATATATATATATATATATATATATATATATATATATATATATATATATATATATATATATATATATATATATATATATATATATATATCATGTTCAAAATAGTAAATCTAAATAAGGTATATCCACATGACTTCATTGATCATAAAGTGTACTATTGTTTTATTGTTAAATGCACGCATTAAGTATCGACGTAGCGGCCCACACGTAAACGTATCTTTGCCACTCTTATTACCTCACAATAACGTCTATAATATGACAAGTGTATTCTTGCGAAGGCTATTCAGTTATTTTATAACTGCTATTTTATTAGAAAATAAGATTCATTTTTTAATGTCAATACTTTAAGTCTGACTCTCCTTTTGGCTACATCGTTACAAGCGACGAAGTGGCTACAAACAATAAAATTAATGAATAAATGATTGAAGGAGGCTTGTACGAATGGACATTTAAATTTTGATATTTTGGACATGTATAAGTGGACCGTCGTTGCGCAGAGGCGTAGCATCGGCCTGTAAGCTCGACAGTTTACGGGTTCGATCCCTATTCGAGGAAGATGGATTTTCATATTTCAATTTTCTTCGCTCTGGCAAATAGGTAAAGCGCGGCGTTGAGTTCTGCCACTCAACACGCAATGACTTGTACAAGGCGGAAAGTAGGCAAAGAAGAAACGGGATGATACTGGTTTCCAATGGTGCTTTACTCAAAGCAGTACTCACTCAGCCATATGCGGGATAAAGCGGGAAGGTAAAAAAAATTGTTGGCAACATAACAAGATGTACGAGTAGTAGTATATAATATTTTTTTGTTTGATGTAGTCGTATATAATATTTTTTTTAGCTTTATGTTGTATTCTAAATAGAGCCGATTAGGCAGAGAGGCCCTAGTGATAAAAAACTCCGGTGTCCACAGACAGGAAAAAAATGAAACCAGAATAAAAAAAATTATTCGCACCTATAATCCTTGGCTTTAATTCACATGCTGTATCTCAGCACTACGATGCGTTATGGCCTCATGTTCTCATAATTTTGAAAAGAATATGATTACAAGATATTTTTATGATTTTTAAAGTGTTAATCCACATTGAGGATAGAAAAAATACTTAAAGAAATCATATAAAAATTTGAACGCAGCGGGACTCGAACCCGCGCCCTCCTGCGAACCGTGCAGGTGCTCTCACCACTGAGCCATGCTTTTTACATCCCGCCGCGTTAAAATTCGTATAAGTTGTAAAAAAGCATATAATATGATTACAAGAGTTTGAGAGATTTTAAAACAAATCGTTTTACTGGTTAAATATTTACTTTAATAAAATTGATTTTATGTGTTAGAAGTATGAATCCTTTTTGTGATTTATAAATAATATTTCTTTTGATTACTATTGCTTAATATCTCATGGTAAAGAATTAATTTAAGAATAAAAAATATTTCTTGTAACCGTTAAGCATGCTGTTTGACGTCAGACGATTCACGATCGGGTCATGGCCATCTAACACGTGGAATGTGATTCAAGTAAAAGATATATATGTACTTTAATAATTTAAAAGTAAATGGAAAATTACTTTAATGCATATTAATAACAGTAGCATTTACATACAGTACTTTTTCAGTCAAGAGAAAGAAAACCTATTCTTCGTGCTTTACATTTTAGTACAAGTACTCTATGTTGTATGCATTTAAAGTATATTTTTATCTAATAAGTAATGTTAAAATATCATGTTCGTTTGATTTTTACACTATTTTTTATGTTTGCTTGCTTTTGTTTTCAAATTTTTAATTTTATTTTTTTAATTTTGTGTCCAGAGGCACGAAAATGGTCACTCCAAGACAAATCAAACTATGAGTTTACATAGTTTAATTACTTAATATATAGTTTACTTTTTGAAAGACGCTTTTTAGCTGTCGATGAATTCAATGAATTTATGTTGTTACAAGGAGGAGACCAACGCCGTTCCATTCCATTTATTCATAACTCAAGAGAACTTTATAAGATTGTCAATCAGGGACATATTTTTTGTTTTACAATTTTTTTTTCATTTCTAAGAGAGTTGTTGGGTAAATAACACGAAATATATCGAAAATTTTGTGAAAAAAAAAGGAGAAACGAAGTGCTTTAATATAAACAATTATTTTTAGGCTCAGTTTGATACGGAAAGTTCACTTAATTTCTGGATAAAAGCTTCTAGCTAATTTTTGTTATATTTTTTTGTATTTATAAATATAGTATAACCATATATTATATAGCACTCTTGTTAATCGTGGCAGATATGTACATATAGGCAAAGACCCGTACTACAAGAGAACTATCCAGAAACATAGTTTTTGATTTATGTCATTTGATACAATTACTTAGAATCTCTGCCTGAAGCTTGAAACATATGTTGTGTTTCGATGTTTTTCTTTAACAATTTACTTTAATCAAATCTTTTTTTTTCAAATTTATTATATTTCTATTAAGTGAAGATTAACACTTTAAAATTATAAAAAATATATCTCGCCTTACATATCATTCTCATTTATCGGAGTTCTCATTTCTTTAATCCATTAATAAATAAATCACGTGAAATACGTTTTTCTTTTCGTTTGGGATAAGCTTAATTGCTGGCTTAACGAAATAATTAACACGGAGTATATATTAGTGATCTTTATCTGGGTATCTTCGTACTTCTTATAACGTTAAGTGTTAATAACATTTTGTATTGTTATACATTTATTTGCACAAAATAATTAATTTTTCTCTATTATTCATTCAAAAAAATATATTTTTCTTATTGGGTACATCAAAAGATCATTTACAAATTACAAATGAACAAAATGTTATAACTAAAAAAATTAAATGAAGCCATTAAATACTTTAGTATAGTCTGGTTTATAAATAAATCTATATTTCGTTAAATTTCCTATTTTCTCCCGCATAATCAAATATAATTTATAATAAAATAAAACTAGTTTCAAAATTGTCCGATGTTACTTCGATAGTAATTCAGTATATGGACACGAATAACGTTAGTAGACATCGATTAAAATATTAATATATTAATAAGGAAATTGGTGGTTTAGGTGGTTTATTATAATCTTAAAATCTTCTCAAGAAAAGAAGAAAATCTAAATCCTTTGTTTTTTTGTCTAATAACGCACATATATAATATGTATCACTAAAAATCTTTAAACCTATGAATTTATTACTTCAATTCTTTCAACAGAAATCAACAGAATGACTTGAAATTTGCCGGACTATCTTCTCCCAGGAATAACATATTATTTTGAATTTATTGAGTTGCGCCACTTATAAATTACTATCTCGAAACGTGAAAATGGAGAATGGAGTGGTTTAATTCAAGATTCCTTTTGCTTACTCAGTTATTTAAAAAGTTGCAACTAACAGCCTATTATATTGATATTTGTACATGTCAATAATTATTCGAAATAATAATTAATAATAATAATCTAATTAGCTAATTTCCCTAAATAGTATCTTAAGTACATATAAAAGCATACATGAATGCATTCATTGAGGAAACGTGCAGCCCACCCCGGACCTACCCCACAAGTGCGCGTCAATCGATGAGACACACGCAGTGGCGCGCCTGCGTCCTGCTACGATGCGGTACTGGCGAGGCGAGAGGTGCTATACTTATAGATCATACATTCTTATGGTAATTTTTTTGGCAATACTTACAGGAATGGGAGGAAAATTGGAATATAATATAAAATTTTGTTTATGTTACTGTTTGCTAGTATTTTTTATAGCAAATGAAGTAGATATATATGTAAACTTTATTATTTAGGTTTTCGTTAAATTTGTAAGAGAAATGTAGACAGAAAGAAACGGTCAAATATAGTCAAATTTTCTTTTAATTATCATTTGTAATTATATAAAGATAGTATTTCATAGTAAAAATAAATATTATTTGAAAGTGAAATATTAAAACAAAATTATTTTGTAAAGTTGCTAGACATTATAGATTAGTATTTGTTAAATTTTGTACAACATGTTTTAATGAAATAGTATAAATCTATCTAATACCTAACTATATATAATATACAACCAATATATATATATATATATATATATATATATATATATATATATATATATATATATATATATATATATATATATATATATATATATATATATATATATATATATATATATATATATATATATATATATATATATATATATATATATATATATATATATATATATATATATATATATATATATATATATATATATATATATATATATATATATATATATATATATATATATATATATATATATATATAGAAAACTCCATCTATACAGACAAATCTACTGTGCAAAACAAGTGTCATTTTCCATAAAATTAGGTTACACTGTTACATCACGATCTAAATCCCATGCCATGACGCAGGTCTGAAAACATTAACCTAGCACAGTTGTGTGCGATGTTACTGCGGCCGATTCAGTCGATCTTGCGGCAAGCTTCAGCGCTAGTGGGAAGCTTGGCTGTATAGAGCTTTGTAGCTTTTTGAATATAATTTTTTTCAGTGCAACATATACGTGTAGTGATTAGAAAGCAACATGTAAGTTTAGTTTTGTATATTAATTAGCTGGTTTGAGTTTCATTTGCTGTTTTTTGGTCGTTTTACTAAAGCGTTTAGGGGAAATATAATCATAATAATTATTATAAGGAATAAATTAAATAGTCTATATTAGTTACAGTTGCTTTGTAATTATGTGAATTTGTTATGAAAGTTATTCTATAAAGTTATTATTTTAATTTCCTTTGATAGTATTGATGACGCATGAGGTAGAACAGTCAAAAGCTCGCTTGTCTTGTAATTTTTTATTCTTAGATAAGTAAGTAAGGTAAGTAAGTAATTATTACTTAGGTCTTTTTAAAAGTAAAGAAAAAATGTAAAACCTAGCCGTAGAAAAATAGTAACTTAAAATTAAAAGATATTACGGAAACCAAAGTCAATTAACACCTATTTTGAATTAGTTAATTTTAGTACTAATTTCATTGTATAATGTTTTATGTTATAGTCCACAAAGAGAACATTACGGCCTACTTCTCAGATATCTTAATTTTGGCACAGTGCCTAAATTATTCCAATACTAATAATGGTTATGCGGCAAAAAAGTACTTCAGCCAACAAGAAGGTAACAATAAGCCCATAGTCATGTTTGCTACGTGATACTAAATTTACGTTTTTATGTCTTCAACCTTCACCCCGCATATGGCAGGGTAGGCAGAGAGAACTGGAACCATGGAAATCGAGTCTTAAGACACTCTGTTACTTAATCGTTGCTTTCTCTATGCCTGCTTTCCGTCTTTTTCGAGGCATTGCGTGTTGAGTGATGGAACTCAATGCCGTGCTTTGTGTAGTTTCCAGAGCGAGGAAAATGTAAATAAAAATATCCTATCTTCCCCGAGGAAGAATCGAACCTACAAAACGTTGCGTTTACAGGTAGATACTACGTATCTGCGCCACATTTACCTACTTAAATTGTCTAAAACTAAAAAAAAAGTAATTAAGTTTTTTGTGAATTACTTTTTGTGAAATACACAAAACGGTGCAATTCTAAATAATAATCATTAAATTAATCTGTCTTGTAACTTCACAGGGCCGCGGAAGGTGGAGCTCCTGATGGCTTAGCGCCTCCTGAGCCTCAAACTGGACCGGATGGAGAAATCATTGGAGGACCTCGCACCCCTCAGCAAATTGCTGCTCAACGAAGGCTTCAGCAAACGCAGGCTCAAGTTGATGAAGTGAGAATATTTTAAAAACGAAAATTTTTAAACATTAAATTATTTATTACTATTAAAATTTGTATCCAATTATTTTACATGTCAATAACTACAATAATTGCTTGATATATCTAAATTTTCAGGTGGTGGATATTATGAAAGCTAATGTAGAGAAGGTGCTGGATAGAGACGCCAAGTTGTCAGAGCTAGACGATAGAGCAGGTCAAAAATTAAAATAATATTAAAAAGAAATGAAATTTAATGTAAATCATCAAGTAAATAATCACATTGTATCAATTTTTAGATGCCCTCCAACAAGGAGCGTCGCAATTCGAGCAACAGGCAAAGAGTTTGAAAAACAAATTTTGGTTACAAAATTTGAAGGTATAATTTAACTAGCAATTTTCATACTTTTCCAGTGCAAACTTTTTAAAATAAGGCTTTTCTTTCCCTTTTTTTCTTGCTTTCTTTTATAAATCTAGATTAAAATTATTCTAGATCTTTGCTTAGTTAAGTATAATGATACAAATATCTTTTACAGATGATGATAATAATGGGCGTGATTGGTATCGTTATCATAGGTCTCTTGTTTGGTAAGTATTAACATATATCATTTGAATCAAAGTTCAATGTTGTCTCGTGACTAGATGTTAGATGATGTTGAATGCTCTTCCTTAGTGATAGATGAAATTTTTCAAATATATTTTTTTAATTTTGAACAAATTTCATCTTCCCAATATGCTAAGACTATATGTTGTGAACGAAATATGATTTAATAAATTACTTGTCTGTCTAGGTGTTTTATAACATCGTTATAGTAAGGATAAATAGATGGAGTTCAATACTGTTAAGTTGTTGTTACCTAGTTTTAATATAGGATTGCGATGTTAGGACGCTTCAATTTGCTTACAGAAGCTCTTAGAACTTCCAAGGTTCCTTTTTCGTTCTATCTTGAGCATTTTCTCTGTAGTTCTGTACCCCTGTCTTATTTTATCCCAAATTATATGAATATAAAATTGTTATTTTTAATATGAAATCAATTTTATATTTAAATTTACTTAACCCTTCCCTTATGGACGAGGCATTAGTGTAGAGCCTAGATGCTTCTTGGCGTATGTTCTGCTTACTGCTGTTTGCAGGTGATAACATTAAACAAATGTTTGGTTAGTTCGATATCGCGGCACTCCGACTATGACCGGCATCCCTGCAGTCGTACCTACAAATGCTACCGCAGCCGTTAATCATAATTGTAAGTCAGATAGATTCTTCTTTCCCGTCTATATCTTCGCTTGGCACGGTACAGCTTATGTATTTGCTCACAATTAAGTTTTTTACTTTGATATTATTAATATTATTTAATATAATATTAATTATTTACTATAAGGTACAGCTAAAATGCATGTGTCATTAGCTTGTGATAGTAAATTAACCAGTAATAATAACCATCCCATTATTTTTAATTAGGAAACGAATTAGATATAGATAAACTATTTTACGGTGCTTTTTAATGTTAAAATTTTTAATTAAAATAGTTCTTTAAAAAATATATATATATACAATCGTTTCCTATTCGTATATTTTTTAAAAATAACTACACACCTAATATAATATTTTAAACAAATCAAAAAATATCAAATTATTTATTGAATCAAAATGTAGAATATTTCATAATGACATTTACAAAGATATTTTTCTATATTTGCTTATCAGAGAAAAGTATATCATCAGAGACGATTTACCGGCATTCTAACACAATCATTTTCTTACACAAATATTTAAAAATATGAAATCGATATTTGTAGTTTATTAGTAATTTAAGCATTAATAATATAAGAATAATTTAATAATGATATAAAATTATATTTCATAATGCATCACATTTTTATTTCCAACGTATTTCCCACGTACATTATAGTATTTGAAACCCTATCATATTAAATGTTAATTCAATTTTAATCAAGTTTCTGTAATTTTTATTTTCTCTTTTATCGTTTAGATGCTAGAAATGCCGATGTCAGTTTTTTGTGTTTAAATGTATTATTTTCCTAATAACACTTATCATTTTCCACTCTATGGCAATTGCGAATACATAATATATTTGGTTTTCGTTTAGCTTTCAACTAATCCTATTGAAATAATTTTTCAGGAAAATACATGTAACTCCACATTTCACAAGATACTTCAAACGTGAACATTATAATTACAATAACGTCTAAAAATTATAAAAAATGGAATGTAGTATTTAGTTTAGAAATGGTCGTAAGATTAAAAAAAATAATTAAAATGGCAGATGCGTAAACATTTAAATTTTTGTAACTTTACAAGCTACGTTCTAATTCACAATGTATACAAAAAACAATTAAAGCAACCATCGATTTTACAAACTTTTACTACTATATAGATTATTTAAGAAAATGTTCTTTTTTAATAATTATGTAAACATATTAATTTACTGTTAATATTTATTTAGATATGAATAACATTGTTTTCATTATTATTATTTTTTTTATAATTATGTGTATTTTTAATTTCATAAAGCCAAAGGTACCTAATGTATAAAGCACAAAAAGGTTTTATTAAAAAAACTTGTAGATTACATTATTGTTATAAAAAAGGATAAAATTAAAATATTTAACATTAATTGAAAATTGAATATGGGCTATATTTACAATTTAACATTCCAATTATATAGTATATTATCTATAATAAAAAAAAAACGTAATAATAAGTGTCAAATTAACATTTAATGTCAAGTTCTCTTCGATGTTTAAAATGTATTTTTTTAAAGCTGCGTATAAACTTTATTTGCGTGCCTTGCCTTACGTAATGTAGAGTTCAGTTATATATATAACAAATATTACTATGAATTAATGTGTATAATAATGGATAAAGTTTCACTATCGGCCTACAAAATTAGATATTAATTTCTTTGGAAGCCATCTATTGATCTGGGAATCGAAATTAGGAAACAAACGCAAAATGCGATACGATATGTAACAATATAATCAAGTAATCATATTTAAATGTTGTGATTAGATCACGGCATTTTTTAATTTATATTTATTAAAAGGCATAGAAATTGGAATTGAATGGCAATTAAAATGTTATTCTTTGATGTGCAGGAACAAATTCATTACTTACAAATGTATATTTACGTAATTTTTAGTTTCAGTATATTATATTATAAATACTTTAGGAAAAGTTTCCTTTAATTTTTATGTATAGACGTTTATTGCTTACGAATTAGATTAGATAGTGTCAATTAAATGTGAATTGGTTTGAAGATTATTTGCGAGAAAGTTTAATGAACTTACAAATGTATCGTTTTAGTCAAAATTTAAAATTTAAGTCAATTTTAAAAACATATTATGATTTTAAAATAAATACGTAACAAATAATTTAGTTAAGGATTAAATTATTGAAGACAATGAAATAATTTAGTTAAAATGTTACAAATATGCAATTATAGCTTACGAAATATAACTTGTATAGTTAGTAAAAGACGTAATGTGTTAGAAAAAAATATTCTTTTTTGAGTTTAATATACTACTTCTTTCAAGGATAATATTAGAATACTAATGTAAGCGCATAACAGTAACAGTAACATCACAACTTGATGTATTATAATTGGAAAAATACGGGTACGAATGCGTAGACTATGCTATAGTTAGTACATGTTACGTTAATTTTTATGAATTCCATTGAAATATTTAAAAAATGGTAAAAAGTAGATTCTACAGAATGTGTTAAAAGATGTTTTTTTTTTAATTCCGTTTGTGTTGCTTAGGCTTGCATTCATGCACTATATTGTAACACAATTTCAACGTTGTTCGTTAAGTAAGCTAAATGTACCTACATCTACAGGAAAAGTATGGTGCCATTGACAATATTAAATCTCTTATGGTAATATTGTAGCGATGATTCTATAAATAATTAACTATTAATTTAAGTTACTTCTTAGTACTATCCTATCGCTTAAGACTTTTGACTTATTCTTAACGAAGAACAATAATTAATTATAGAATTTATTTAAACATCGGCCATATTTAAGTGATTTTTACTCATGTTTTTAAACATTCCTTTGTTTTTTTAGTATATTTAAAAAATATTATTATATTAATTATTAAGAATTTCATATTATATTAAATTGATCGTAACAAAGTGTTAGAATCAACTTTCGTTTAACGAAAGTGTTTCTATAATTTTCAAAGTAAAAATAATAAATATTATTTAAAACATTTATATACTGCTACATATACAAATAATTTTATTCATTAATTCATATACAGAATAGATAGATATTCAAATATACTTTTTTCTCATAACATAAAGCCTATTAACAGTTCCTTTAATCTTTTGCCATTTACTCTCTAATAGGAATAAGAGTGAAAAATTGTCTCATATATATATATATATATATATATATATATATATATATATATATATATATATATATATATATATATATATATATATATATATATATATATATATATATATATATATATATATATATATATATATATATATATATATATATATATATATATATATATATATATATATATATATATATATATATATATATATATATATATATATATATATAAAAACAAGCTCATGTCAGTTGGAGTAGTCGATATTAAGTATAAGTTAATTGCACTAAATTGTTTGTGACGGCGTATTCAATTACTAGATTTGCGTAAAGGATGAAACTAAAAATGTTATTGAAATACACTGTGTATAAGGTATTTATTGTGGTTTATTTATTTCGATCCCTCACCTTTTATGTTTCAATGATATATTACATACATACACAGATATACAGTTTATGAATTCAAAACCTGTTTGTGGACATTATCTATATATCTTAAGATTTTTTTCGCTTTATGTCATTTTCGTGAACTAATGTAAAATAAAGAAATTTCGTCGTTTTTTGTTTTCACTATCTACAGTAGTTTTACTGAACATTGTGTTGTTCGTTATAGTCAGTTCCTTATTTTTATTTTTTTGCCATTTCATTCTTCTGGGGTTCGTTCTTTGTCTTACGTCCTTAAATGAAGGCATAGTTTTAACTAGTCTTTATAACGTGGTAAATTATAACATAAGAAGTGTAGTGATCCTGTGCCTAGACTATTGATAACTGTCCACTTTATTTTGGTATAGTTTTTGAATATTTTATCCTATAGGTAGTATCCATAAAGGCCACACTGTCACGTATATACGGTTTAGTGACTAGGTTTTTGCTGTATATTAATTTACATAACTTAACAAAAATAGTGTAAAGACAAAAGAAAGCCTGTGTGTAGAAGTCCTTATTGAAAGATAAAATGTATACTGTTTGTATTCTAACACAGCGAGCTTCGAGTATCAATAACGTATACGCTCCGCACTGAAGAACAATGTGTTATCATGGCAGCAACTAAAATATACATAATTTAATATTTAGCAACCATTGCAACGCTCCGAACACGACGGTAACGTGTTAATAATGCCAGACAAAGAACAATCTTCGTAAATTGATAAATTTAGCCCTGTCACACTCGGGCGAATAAAATTTAAATGAACCATAGAATAAAAACGTACTCTATGCATAGATAATAAAGTTGAATATTCTCTAATATTATCTAGTCTACGCTAGGTTCCGCAAGCAGTTCATAGACTATAAGCTCGGAGAATGATGTGAGAGAGCGAGCTTTCTCTTTGATAGCCGCCATTTTGACTTACAGTAATGGTTGGTGCGACGTGAGTTATGCGTTCGTGTCACTAAGCCTTAAGTAATGTCGGTAGTGTACGAACTCTTAATGTAAGGTTCAATTAAAAGGATAAACGACGCGCCAAAGCGTTGCAGAAGCGAAAACTTTGCAATAGTTTTATGTTAGAGGAGATATATATTTATGGCGCCAAAATTGACAGTGACATTAACTTTATGTATAGATAGAACAATAAATTGGTTTCCACAGAGTATAGTCTATATTGCATATTTGTTTTTTATATGTAATTCATTATGTGGTGGTACAAAAGTAATGTGCGAATACGATATTTTGTTGAACAGACAGTCAATTATTTTCGCTGTGGGAACTGTCCGAGAAAACAAAGCGTGTTCAGTTACAACTGAGCTTGAATAGCCCTGAATCACTTACCATATAACACTTTTACTTACAGCTCGTTAACTTCTCATATTAACTTAGTTATATAATTTTTTGGAATAATAATTAATTATAAATACTCAATAAGGATTTTTCATATTTTTACACATGTTAGGAGTAAATGTAAGGATTAATTTGGGAAAATATAATTGTTGTGATATTTAATTAAAGGGTGTTTTATCATTAAAATAATGCTTTTGACTTTATGTTAAATTAAGTAGATTAATAATGTGATTCTAAATACGAGTATGTGTTCCTTCCTTTTTTACACACAATTTTATCTACTTATAAGGGCAAGAATATTAAAATGTAAATATATAACAAATATTATTCACATTATCGAATGCAAATAGTAGAGGAATAAGGATCTCGGAACTAGATCTTGCGTTGCTTGTAGATATTGAATTTAGTGTGAACACTCGGAGCATTATTTAATTGCGTGTCAAGCAGTGAGCTGCGGCCCTGTCGAGGTGAGAGGTGATACTTTGCGCAGTGCGCCTAAAACCATACAGTGGATTAAATATTATATTGTAAATATTGATTTATTATGTTTTATTTATTATTACCCATATTGAATATTGTAATATATTTTTAAAATATATGTCCAATACTATAAAGTATTTTAAAATAACTGGTTAAAAGTTTTTAAAACGTTTGAAATAATTATGAGGTAATAACATTATTTTAATTAAAAAATAATATAAATTAAGATTATTTATTAGTTCAGTTTCTTTTAATAGAATAGACAAATTTTTAATCAAAATTTGAACATTACATTCATAATTCATTATAATTTCATTCATTAAAGATAGATAATAATTTGTGTAATATATTATTTTCAGTCATAATTTTATGTAGTCATAATAAAAAATAGGCGGAACTTAACGCCACAATTCTGTAGCTTTTTCTATCAAGGGAAAGAATTTTATTGCATTAATAAAGTCTTCGGTTTTAAAAAATAAAATAAAATTTCTGCACTATGCTGCGTGCGCGCAGCATTGATAATAGTTAGCGCGGTAATGAGACTGTCAGGTGTTTGAGAAGAGCTTATCGTTTATTTTGCTTCTTCAAACAATGTTTATGCATACTTTAAGCTTTTTACTTTTAACAACTCATATTTAGAGTGAATGGATGTGATTTTGTGAATGCTGTCGTGACGTAGGGTCACAGTGTTTATTTGTAAATGCGAACATTGTGGGTTTGACTCTCAGTTGGAAAAATTATATTTTATTATATTTTATATTGAAATATAATGTCTCGAAAATTGATCAATAAAAATGGAGAACGCACTACCTTAACAGTGGATACTCCCTTTACCCTATATATTTATTATTATTATTTGCATTACATTAGGTAATTTCAGCTCTTTTTGAGTTATTACCAGTTATAGTTATTTTTTTATTACTTTTATTCCATTTGCTAAAGAATAAGTAAGAAATTCATCGCAATCACAACAGTACAATTTAAGTACGTCCATAGCGTATCAGACGCCGCTGTAATACAGTAACAATTGCTAAAATTATTGTAATCTTCCTATTACATTATATTACAATTGGATATTTACTGAAAAGGATGGTTTTCAACATTATTTTACAAATAGAAATATTTTATACATAGGTTCTTCTTTTTCTGGTTAGTTTCATTACCACAGAATTTTGGCAACCGTGCCTTCTTCTATATCTATAGTTTTGATTTTCTTTTCTTTATTTAATTCCTATTAGAAATTAGACTTTTTGATGGCATAATTTAATATATTTATGATTATATCGTAAAATGATCATCCTTCACGTAAAAATACAAATTACTATTCAGCGGACGTATAAGATGCCCAAAATTAATAAATTATTTTTAAAAAAATATTATTTTGCGCAAAAATATAATAGAAAATGTTACGACATTAAAGCAATATTTCATAGCTTTTAAATTCACCTTTTATATAGTAGAGTACACAGAGACGGCGTTGTGTTAAGACATTTTTTCTTTAATAATTAATTTACTTGTATGGGAATCAAATTCAGAGCCATTGTCATAGATAAGCCACTGTTGACAGTTCGTCCTCGTAATAATTATATAGTATAATCTTTAGATATAAGTGATCTTCGTTGTGAAAAGTGATACAAACGAAAAAAAATATTATTTAATTAACCTTAAAATAATAAAAATTAAACGCATATATAAATATTCAATACTCCTTTCGTTTCCAATTTATTAGGTAAAGTAGAAACTGTTTTGTTATTACGATATTATTATAGAAGCTAAAGTAACTGCCACCGGCGCGGCGGTACGGCGTGCCGATGCGTGCTATATGAAACAAGATCGAAGCACATCCAATTGTCGTCCTTATTTGTTCATATACACGTAAAGTATTGGAATATAATTTCTAGACAAAAATATATATAGTGTAAACATAAAAATTGTAAACTTTATTTTTAATTCAATAACAATAACATAAGTTACACTAATATTTTTAAATAAGCTGTATAAAATTTGACTTTAGCGCAAAAACAGCAATAATAAAAAACATTTATATTAAAATGTTCTGAGTGAGCCCTATGTACAAGTAAATATCACACAAGAGTAACCAGGCTTATTAAAGAAAATCTCAATTATTATAAAATCTAATACTAATTGTGTATATATAACATTCAAATAATAAACAAATCGTTATTTGATTTTAGTTTGCCGATTCTTATCACGTAATTGATACCAGTAACTACAAGTAGTGTTTATCGATTCAGATAGGTGACCTAAGTTTAGGTTACCTAAGCAATTAACTTAACATGGGAGCACAATGTGGGAACGCGAACAGACGTAGTTGAACTTGTTACGCATAATTGCTTTACTGGATTGCATGAAGTTAACTATTTATATATTTAAGGTATTATGAGGCTATCATGAAGGAAAAAAGAAAGAGTTTGACTATAAAAACAATGGTCGTGGGTTTGATTCCAGCTTAGGAATATGAATCTTTTACTTCACTTAACTGTCTCGTTTTTTTTGAAGACTAAATTTCTTCTTTATAACCTGTTATATGCAAGAGCTTAAAAATCAAATTCTTAAAAGATTAGAAATAGTTATGTATAATGTAATAAAAAAATATAAGTAATGGCATATAAGAGTTTGGTAGATATATTCCACTTAATAAATTAAAATACATAAAAAATCACCTTTAGCGAATTGCAATAACTGTGGTATAATGGAAGCCTCGCGTTATTTATTAAGAGTATGTACAGTGAAAATTTTAGAATAATATTTAAAAATGTTAGTGTGTGCAAATTATTTACAATAGAAGCAAAATTTCTATTTAATATTATAATTAAGCTGTGTGTGAGTTATTTTCAAGCTATAGGATCACAGAAAAAAGTACCTTAGATTAAACTAAATTAAGTTGACTATATTAAAAAAATGCTTTATTCAAGTTTACATTATAAGGGTGTAAGAATAATCAATGTCTATATATTTACAATGTACCAACTTAACTGTTGAACGTATATTTAGTTTTCTTTTTTTAAGTAACTTTATAACAGCTGGTAGCAGTTTGTGGAGTAGTAAAATTTTATTGTAGAGACCACTTAACCCGTAACGTGTAACAGTCAACAACCCACTTAGGCCTAATAGTGCAGCCATTATAGTAAATACTGAATTGATTTTATTTCTTATAAGCTCTTCTATTATTAGAACATCTCTATTATAGATATTTATTTTATGTATCAAACACCTTAATCAGGATTTATACGAATATATTTTATATAATATTGTGTCGGTTCAAAGGATTCCGTCACTCATTTACTTTAAAATGACAAATGATCACATAATAATAATAATATAGTAGAGGACCGTCGTGGCACAGAGATTGTTTTCGAAGAAGATGGATTTTGCTACGAGTATTTCCATTTTGTTCGCTTTGGAAACTAGGTAAAGCGCGACGTTGAGTTCAGGGACAAAGCAAAGGAGTGTCTTAACTCTAGGTCACTATGGTTCCTACAGTTCCTTCTGCCATGTGCGGGATGAAGCCTCAAGAAATAAAATAAAAATAATAGTATAGTAATAAGAAAATAGTAATAATGTATAAAATGAGACTATTAAATTAACACTTCGCTACGCTTCTAAATAAGCGAACGTCACAGTCGGATCAGTTTATGAGCTCTTGTATTGTATTCAGTAATTTTAATTGAATATTTGATTTAAATACGATTCATCATATATTGCGTAGATTGTAGATATAAAAGATATTTTGATTTTCTTAATTATAAAACTTCTACATATTGTAAAGAAAATTTATTTTATTATTAGAAATGTTACTTCTTTAGAAATATTTGTGTACACCAGAGCGGTTCAATATTCGAATTTTATGAAGTTTAACTATACAATATTATTAATTATTATTGACATTTATATTCTATATTTTAAATATATTTTAAGGAAATTTGAATGAATTTTGGAGATACTGAGTATTCAGTAGTAATTTTCAATTACCAGTTTTCTCTACCAGGCTTTCCTTATGATGTATATATAGCCACCACCTTAACTACCAATAACCTAGCTTCATATATTTATTTAAATTATGATACGTTAACAATATTTATTAACATATAAGTTAAAATATACATATATTTTAACTTTCGTATAACAAGCATATTATTCAAATTTAATAGAATAACTTTTGGTGAGTGACCTAGATCTGTTCACACGGTTAGCGATCTCTGGTGGGCTATTATGACCGGCCGCGTTTGCACACTCGATAAAATCGTCAAAGTGACATAAAACAGTACCGGTAACGTTGCATAGTCCACAACACGAACAGTGAAGCAATGTATATAGAATTGTTAGTAAAGTGCATATTTATAAGAAGTTTTTCATTTTATTAAGTATAAGCACATTTCTTGTGTCTGTGTTTAATTAGTATTCAAAAAATTATCATACAGCTTCACGTTTTAGCCCACTTATAACAGGGTAGGCAGAGGAAATCGCAGGAACCGAGGGAAATTAGTGTTAAGACACTCTATTTCTCGATTCTTTGCTTTTCAAGGCATTGTGTATTGAGTAGTGTCTTCAAATAATAATTGAATAAAGAAGGTAATTGAATTGCTTTTTTGTTATTATATTTATTTTTCTTATTATAAATAGCCATTTTTAGCCAGATATGCTCGTGTAATGCTATATTAATATACTATCTATTCAACATTCAAAGAATATATAGAACTTATTCTAGTAATCTTACATCCATGTATGTGATTTAGTTACTGGGGTTGTGTGATGTAGTCAAAGTTATCGGGTCACGTTTCAGACAAAGCCTATGAGTTTATGTCTTAATTAAGGACCACACGTTCTATTCTCGAAATCAATTGTTAACAATTCAATGTCTTAGACAAATGTCGATATTTAGTTTTAACAACAAAGTATTTTATATAACACGAATGTGAAATTTTAATTAAACATTGTATCATAGTATATTTATTTTTTATTTTATTTATTAGATTTACACTTTATCCTGCATATAACAAGGTAGGCAGAGGAAGCTGCAGGTACCGCGGGAACCTAGTGTTAAGACACTCTGGTGCCTGTGTTTGCTTTTTTTTTTGAAGAAAATGGAAATGATGAAATACATTTCTACTTGCGAGGGAATCGAACCCACAACACCGCCACGTTTACGGGCTGAAGCTGCACCTCTGCACCACGATAGTCCTTCATGAAATACTGTAAGAAATAAAGCTAAACTATACATCAGAATATAGCAAGGAAGACAAGGACCAAATATTTAGAGAACCTCACTTTACGCTTAATTTTTGGGTTATAGCGTGTTGAGTGGCGGAACATAAAACTGCTCTTGTGTTGTGTGTTCTTAATCAAAATCGAATCCAGTAGTTTCTCCGTAGAAGTGTGGTACGTGAGTATTCTCCATATGTGAGAAAGTTATTGAGAAACTACTTCTACGTACCTACCATACTTGACAAAATGAAAATGTCTTAAAAGATCATTTTTCAAGAACACTTTTCACTTTAATTTACTTACTAAATAATTGGCTAAGATAACAAGAAACTATTATCTATTGTAATGTCAGATTAATCAATGGTGTAAAAGCCTGTTAGATACTAATACCGCATTGTTAAATACTCGTAATATCGAATTGGTCTACTGATACCTGCGTTATCGCGTAACGATACCACTAGCATTGTTAATGATCTGATATTTATTAGTGCGCTTGATCGCTTTATGGCAATATGCCAGTTTTACAGTGCTAATAAATCTACGTAATAATAGTAATTTTATTTATTATAACTTTTTTCAGTTTCTTGATTTTTGTGTGTAGTAGAAAATTGAGGAAATTAGATGTTAGAACATTCTATTTTAATTCTATATCATCTATGCATCTGATGCATCTAATGGGTCTTATATCTCATCATGTCTATAGTGTTTCGAACGTGCCAGTTGAGCAAGATTTATAAAAATTATAAATGGTCTTTTCTCACAATGTAAAGGTACATATGTGTATGTGTTTATGAATTGTCATCTACGAGGGTCAAACTGAAAGTTTTTAGAACTGGCAACTTAAAAGCATTATATTAAAAAAATAAGTTTAAATTTTGAAAACAGAACTCTTTACCAATAATATTGAGTATACATTTCATTCATTTGTCATTTGTTTTACGATTTGGTGGCAAATTGAAAATTGTCTGTGCACGTCAGAATGAATTTAAGCCGAGAAAATTTTCGTGCAATGATTTTTTATGACTTTCGATGTCATATAAGTCAACAAGAAAGTTATGATAGACTTCGATTGGCTTTTCACGATGAAGCCCCATCTCGTGCCACAGTTTACAACTGGTTTAATGAATTCAAACGTGGTCGAACTAATCTCACCGATGATTTGCGTGAGGGACGGCCTTCTACAGCGACGACTGAAGATAATATCAGTGTTGTACGGTGTATGATAGAGACTGACAAAAGAGTGACCTATCAGCAGATTCGGACAAGTCTAGGCATAGGTATGAGTCAAGTGCACAAAATCCTCCATGAACATTTAGCGGTCAGGAAGCTTTGTGCCCGCTGGATACCGCATAATTTGACCGAGGCTCAAAAACTCCGCCGTGTTGATTGGTGCCGAGAAATGATCCAAAAATTTAACGGAGGTGACTCAAATGCTGTGTTCGACATACTAACGGGTGACGAAAGCTGGATTTACTGTTATGATCCGGAAACCAAAAGACAGTCTGCTCAGTGGGTGTTTCCTTCCGAAGAGTTGCCAACTAAAGTGAAGAGAGGTCGAAGTGTTGGAAAAAAGATGGTGGCCTCGTTCTTCGGAAAGACAGGTCATTACGCGACAGTTGTCTTAGAGGATCAGAAAACGGTTAATGCAGAGTGGTACACTAACAACTGTTTGCCACTTGTCTTGGAAAAAGTTCGAGAGAAACGACCTCGCAGCAGGGTCCTCCTTCATCACGACAATGCCTCGTCGCACACCGCCATGCAAACGATCGACTATTTGGCGACCTTAGATGTGGAATTACTGGGTCACCCGCCGTATAGCCCCGACCTCGCACCCTGCGATTTTCATTTATTCCCGAAAATAAAAGAAAAACTTCGAGGAAAACATTTTATGGACGCCGAAGAAGCAGTGGCTGCGTTTCAAAACGCCGTTGAAGAGACCCCTAAGGCCGAGTGGGCAAGGTGCTTTTCTCAATGGTTCCATCGAATGCAGCGATGTATTGATGTAAATGGACGCTATTTTGAAAAGTTATAATAAAACTAATAACTTGCTAGAATGCTTAGTTTTTGATTTTCTAAGAACTTTCAGTTTGACCCTATGCTAACCCTATGCTAACAAAAGTACACATTTTCAGTGGAAGTTAAGAATAAATAAATATGATTAGTACTAAAATATTATTTATATTAACTCTATTATGTCAAAGTTAATAGTAATCTAAATTTATGACATATATATATACAGCTAAGTTACGAACATTATAATCATAAAAACTAGAAGATATTTAGTAGATACGAATTTAGAAATGGCAATGTATAAGACATCAACGAGTTACATGTCACTTATTAACTTGCGGTATAACATGAATACATGTGTTTTTTAACGTAAACTTGGACAAGTGTATATACAAATGTTGTAATTATGTCATAAATTGTAACATACAAATATTTAAAAAATCTCTAATGAACTGTGAACAGTCTATATAATCTATTATGTTCAGTGGAACATAATTTTAATGTATATGCCATAGTTGTAGGTTTCAGTCTCATTCCGAAACAAAACACTTCCTGGCAAGTCAAAATATGTAAGTATTTTCCGCCATATGAAAACAAATGTCTATTTTATTCAAAATATTTAAGAGGAATGAGAAAAAAGAAGTGTTTAGCTTCTTTATGACGTATGTCTCATATAAATTTGTATATATCTTATATTTTTTGATCAGTTATTTACTGCTATATATATAAACATTTACATATTTTAATATGTATTAAAATATTTTAAAATATTTGTAAATATATTTTAAAATATTTACATATATATATATATATATATAATATATATATATATATATATATATATATATATATATATATATATATATATATATATATATATATATATATATATATATATATATATATATATATATATATATATATATATATATATATATATATATATATATATATATATATATATATATATATATATATATATATATATATATATATATATATATATATATATATATTATATAAATATATTTTAAAATATTTACATAATGAATGCAAAATAATATTAATGTATAAGCAATGATATATTAGCAGCTAGATGTGACGTCATTTAATCAGAATTGATAGTTTCTATCAACAACTTTACATACAATTTAATTATTTTCCTCTTGGCTATCGGGAAATGCTGTATAAGATTACAATGTTAAATATTTATTACTAAGAACAACAATAAACGATATTCTTATAATAATAGGTAATTACACATTGGTCGTAACAAAAGAAGGTAAAATTTGTCCTAACAATAGTTGTTTTTTGTTTAATTGAAGTATGGTATAAAAGGTAAGGTAAATAGTATCGTCCACGGAGACATTGGGCACTTGAGTACTCTTGAAATTGAGACCAAGTTGTGTATTTTCCCAATAGTAATTTTTCTTTTGAAATTCAATACGGTAAATTTGGTAAAATTAAGGTAAGATAAGGTAAATATTATCGTATAGGTACTGAACACTTGGACACTCAAACTGGGACCAAGTTGTCAAGCAATAAGTAATAAATGGCCGACGTTTTGTATTTGTTCACACATGATTCCAGGTCACGTGATTTCAGGGGACTCTTCGAGTAAAAAGGTAAAAACAAAGTAAAATAAGTAACTTGCATTTTTATTTAACTGTAATACTGAAAGTTGAAAATAAAGACAATTATTATTTTATGACTAAATTGATTTAGTACACTTAACATAATTTGTTTGATACTTCAGCTCATGACTCAAATATCTTTATTACAGTATCATGTCCTCAATCTACACCAGATTTAGTATAGAGTGAATGACGTTTGATACATTGTTGAACATTGGGTTTGCAAATTCAAATTAATTGTCCAGGTGTAAAGCAAATTAATATGATCAAATATATCTTAATTTAGATGTGAATCATAAGAATGCTCTTGTATGTATATTTATTTACAACTGGTCACAATATATCTTTGTCATAAATAAAATGATCTTTGTCATATTGACAGTACTAATTAGTCTGCTATTAAAATAATATTTTTCAATGTATACTTTTTTAAGTTTAAAAAACCAATCACGTTTGGCTTTTTTACAATTTTTATTTGAATTGATATTGCGTGGTACTGTTGTGGTAGGGCTATTCTGGTAGGGCCTGGTGCAAGGGATGACCGTGGCCTACTTATATATGTTAATATCACACATGGCGTCACACTATCGAAAAGGTGATCAGACTCTAGGTCTACTCCTGGTTACTTTACCAACAATAATAATTTTATCTTCGACCTTTATGACCAAAGTGTGATAGTAGTTTTTCGTAGTGGCAGGTAGTATGATTTTGATTTTAGGTTGGGTAAGGTTTAACTCTCCCTCTCTATTACATTTCATCAATTTTCGGTATGACTCAGTATCAACTCATCAACTTTCTTTCTCTCTTGAGGACTCGGGTGTGTATAAAGCCCGAAAGAATGAAGAAAATGAAAATTAATTTATTCTCCTCGATTTGAAACTGTTAGAGTATATATATTTAACTACCAATATGTAAGTAATATACATTAAGTCGAATTATACAATAAAATTATAATACTATCATTCGTGATATTTAGATATTTTAAGTAAAATCTTCAAAACAATAATATTTCAAAACCCTTCACTAAGAGAATCTTATAAAGTTTAAGCTTGCGAAAGACTTGTATTGAATAGAGTATTTTTGTGCTGTTGCAACATCTGTTGATGGGGCATAAAGGTCTTTTATATAGACATTTAGACCAATACTATTCTATTTCTCTTTTACTTTTATATCGCGTCCAAGCTGATATTGCCAACTATTTTATTAATTCTTTTTATATTCTTGTTTTGATTCTAAATATTGAACAAGTTTTCGCAATACGCCATTATTGGCATTGAAAATATATTAAATTTAAATAAGCAATTTTTTTTCCACTCTTACATCCATAGTAGAGTAAGTCAAGAAAACTTAATGTCAAAACACCTCTGTCTTTGAAATCCTTAGGAAATTGAAACATCATCTGTTGAGTGGCGGAAATCAATGCCATGCTTTGACAGTGAGAAAAGCGAAAGTTTTTTGGCTTCACTTTGTATCCTACACATACCAAAGTACGCAAAAGGAACCTACTCATCACACGCTCCATTGTTTAATTTTTAAGCGGTGCGATTAATGTTCAATATGTCAATAAAACTTCAACTATTAATTTTCTTAAAAAGACTTTCTTAAATACTACCATCCGCTTACTAAAATTAAATAGATAAAAAAAGTTTATATTTAGACCTCGTCTAAATTTTTAAATAGTCTACAAGTAATAGTTCTCTACTTATAATAAAATACTCACTCTTAACATAACTTTTGTTTTGCAAATTATGACATTGAAAATTCAAAGGTTAAGAAATTAGCCGAGATTTTACAGACATCCTTTTATGTTCCGTACATTAATTATAACACCTCTTTAACTTTAGATTTATGATCATTTTTTGTTTTGTGCTACACAGCTTGTAGGGTTCCGCATGAATACCAACAAAACGAGACGGTAATACTGCTCTAGATTAGTGTGTATTTTTTCGAATTAGATGGACTGTGGCTAAGGATACCCTTCGTTTTCTTAGAAATGCTCTAGTTTTTTTCTGATTTGAACAAGTTATTAATATTTTTAAAATTCTAAAGTAAAATTTTGTTCTGAGGAAAAATTATTTTAAAAATCATATAAAAATTTGGCGGTGTGAACAAGTGCGGGATCGAGTTACTCTACGTTTAAAAATATATACAGTCTCAAAACTATTTTACTTATATGTGTATTAGTAACAATTGCAAATAGTTTAAAAATAATAACGAACGAACATAATTACATACATAGTATTTTCTCTTTACTTATATTAAATCTTTTACCAGCGGAACCAATGTCGTAATTCTCGAACTGTTTATTTTTAACTGAGTACGATATTGGGTGTTTATGTAGTCATAATTTATTGCCTCTGGCGGCGTTTTTATGTTTAAAGCTGTGAAGGCACGTGGTATATTTATTATGAACGTTTCAATCTGGTGATCTCCGAGCTTTTTAGTATTATCTTAGCGCATCTTCCGCAATTTATGACGTCAAGACACATAATTCTCTAATATAACTTTGCGCTAAAAATTTCTAGAAATTCCTTTACAAATATACCTATTATAGAATTTTGTATTACCGGAAAATATATGTTAATAGAATAACAATGATTTTATAATAATTATAAGGAAATTATTATTTTGTAGTCATCGTGCGTTATTCATTGGTATTAATAATGTTTTCCAGGATCTGTTCTTATATTTTCCTGTACAATTTAGCAAAGTAAAATTTTAATTTACATTACAATTAGAAGTAGTGCTTGACGTGGTTATGAACTTATTTTATTCTTTGACTTCTTTTTCTATAATAGTAAATGACATAATTTAATACTAAAAGATAGGGTAAATGAAAATATTATATTATGTGTAAATATGAGGAGTAGTAATATATCCACTCAAAATTATATATATTTTTTTTATGTCTCCACGCTTGCTTAGTCCCTGCTTTCTACCTTTTCCGAGTCATTTCATGTTGAGTGGCGGAACTCAGCTTGGCTCGAGGATACGAGGTATTATATACTCAATATCATATAATAATCAATATATTATGAGATATTTGGTACGACATACTAATTACAATTTTATAATAAAAATAATTAAAATACATATTTATATCCTTCAATTGCGATCAAACTGATGACCTCTATCTATATCATGACCTCTATATACGAGTACATCTATATTATAGATACATAATATTCCTAATGCATTGAAGTTAGTATCGTTATGAAATAATAATATTTAATTATAGTATGTAACACAAGCAAAATGACTACTAACTAGTTGTTATATCTCTAGGCATAATAATTAAATCAAGTTTATTTACGGCGATAGAAATGATTTATTGACTGTATATTAGAAGCCATGACATAAGTTTTACATTGTGTATAATAAATTAATAAGATTATTATTATTTGCTAAGTAAGGAAATATTAATAGATGTTAATAGATATTTAATGAAAATAAATAGGTAGAGGACCGTCGTGGCGCAGAAGCGTAAGCGTCTGCCTGTAAACGCGACGGTTACTGGGTTCGATCCCCAGTCGGAGAAGATGGATTTTTCTATTTTCATTTTCTTCACTCTGGCAAACTAGGCAAAGCGCGGCGTTGAGTTCCGCCACTCAACACGCAATGTCTCAAAAACGGCGGAAAGCGGGGACGGAGAAAGCAGGGGCTAAGCAACGGAGTGTCTTAACACTAGGTCCCACGGTCCCTGCAGTTCCCTCTGCCTACCCTGCCTTGTGCGGGATAAAGCGTGAAGCTAAAAAAAAAAAAAAAAAAAAAAAAAAAAAAAAAAAAAAAAAAAAAAAATAGGTATTATCATCTGCTCTAACCTGAACTTTGGCCAACAAATTGAGTCTATGGCACAATCTGCGTCCAAGAAAATATCAATTCTCTCTAAGGTTCGGCAGTACTTCAGCTCTGAACAGCTACTTAATCTTTACACTGCTCAAGTTCGATCTTGCATGGAGTACTGCAGTCACCTCTTGGATGGTGCAGCCAAATATCATCTGGAGGCTTTAGACTCAGTTGACCGAAGAGCCCGTCGATTAATTAATAATGAAAAGCTCTCAAATAGCAGACTACACACGCTTGAGCATCGTCGTCAAGTTGCCAGCTTATCGGTTTTCTATAGGATGCACTTTGGAGAGTGCTCGAAAGCTCACTTCGAACTGATTAAGCCTCATCCATTCCTTTATCGGACAACTAGACGTAGGCAAAAGTTTCATCCTTACATGGTTGACATAGCCAAATGTCGAACTAAACGTTTTAGCAGCTAGTTTTTGGTGAGAGTCGCCAAGATTTGGAACGACCTGCCTGCGTCTGTTTTTCCGGATAAGTATAACCCTGGAGCCTTTAAGAGTAGAGTGAATAGGTTTCTTCTGGACGGGCGTGTACCACCTTCGTCTTCATCTACACTTTCCATCAGGTGAGATGGGAGACAAACGCCTGTTCCATTATAACTATAAAAAAAAAAAAAAAAATAAATTAAAAACTATGTTTTGAATTTATGTTGTTTCTATATATTTCTTTAGTATTTATTTCGGTGAGGACCGTTGTGGCAGACGCGCAACGTCTGATTGTAAACGCGACAGTTTGTAGGTTCCATTTCCACTAAGGAAGCTGAATTTCTTCTTTTATATTTTCTTCGCTGTGGCTCCCAGGGTTCCTGCGATTCCTCTGTATACTTTGCCATGTGCGGGATAAAGCGTGAAGCTATATATACAAACATTTCATTAGTGTGTAACTGCAACTTTGAATACTTTGCAGTCGTGTAAGATACATTTAAGCCAGGCTATGAAGATATAAAAAGAAGAAGAAAATCGAGATTTGTATAGTTAAGAACCGCTATTCCGTTTTAAACGTAGGAGATTCGTAACATTTTTACAAATTTGAATATACATATATTTTTCATGTTCTCACATACTGCCTTTCTATTTCAATGATCCTAATATTTCTAGTACACTGTTAAATAGGTATACAATACATACAAAAAGATAAGGCACTAAAACGAATTGGCAGTAACATTGAAACTGAATCAAAGCGAGCTATATCTTTAATGCCGCACTGAGCTGCCGGCGTTCCATAACTTATTGCATATTTATTATGGCATGGGACTTTGCCGTGCTTGTGCGCATTATGACGAATCGATTAAGCCTTTCTATAAAATATTTTCTTTTGTTTTATGATTTCTTTTTGTTATATGTAAATGTTTACTTCCAGTAAAATGAAATGTACTTGTCTTTTTTGTGTTTTTTTTAATCTTTTATTTCGATAAAACGTGTAAATTTTTTAAAACATTAATTTTTTCGTTCATGCATTTTGCATTATAAATCATTATATTTTTAAAAAGCTAAGTAGGTTTAAGCTATGTAAGTTTTTTAATTTTCATCTTTGTACATAAACAATATTAATTAATAACAAATTATTATGGAAGCAGACAGTGCCTACCTATGTTCTGTTATGTTCTGTTCTACGGTAATGACGTTCCGAGCGTGCCAGTTGAGCACAATTCACTTCGCCAATGTGAGTGCCTACCTAAATTAGTGATATTTCATGTTGAAAGGTGGCACTATGACTTTATCGCGTCAGAGTAAGCATGGTTTATTGATCAATGATCAAATGGTTAAAATTACTAATTTAGAAATTAGTAACGAAATGTCTTTTACAAAAAGAAAAAAAATAAATTTAACAAATGTAACAGACCATTATTTAGTTTGTTGAAATAAAAATTGCCTTTATTTATTATTCCTCCTATTGATATTTCCTATTGACTCTGATTTATGTATTATGAAAATGTATAAAAGTGTATTTACTTAATCAGAAAGTTAGTTACATGTTGTATAAATGATTAGAAATAATTGCACGAGAAAGTGGGGAGGTGAAAGAGGTACGCAGAAACCACAGTATTTGTTACTCCGGTTTCTCCGACTTGGATAAATAATTTGCTATGAAAAAAACACAAAAAGTAACTTAAAACATAATAATATAATACATATACAAAAATTCTTACAGAAGTAATAATCAAAGACAACGCCACAATATAAATAATTCAAAGTTGGTCGTCCCAACAATGGAAAGCCGCGGTAAGATTAGATAAGTTGCGTATCGCACGTAGGCACTTGTACTCGCACATCCCTGTAGGGCGCGGGTTAAATCCGTAAATAATCACCAATGTACAACGTGTTCGCCTTAACTAGATTACGCGTGCGTTTACGCCGAAATGCTTTCTGTTTGTGAATTTATTTGGAATGTTGATGCTGGAATTATAGTTGGATAGCAACATTGAGCTTATTGAATACAGATTCTGTAATTATGGGTAATTCCATACAGCATAGGTACGTATGTAAGCTTCTATTATTTTGTGTGCACATATTTTTTATATGAGCTGGATTTTTTTTATGATTTTAGCTTAGGGTATAAATTAATTATAATTGTTACATATATATATATATATATATATATATATATATATATATATATATATATATATATATATATATATATATATATATATATATATATATATATATATATATATATATATATATATATATATATATATATATATATATATATATATATATATATATATATATATATATATATATATATATATATATATATATATATATATATATATATATATATATATATATATATATATATATATATATATATATATATATATATATATATATGTGTGTGTGTGTGATTTTAAATAATGTGGATAATTGTTGTTAGTAACCTGTCTCCTAGTTGTATAGACGAAGATGACTAAGCGAATGGTTAGCTTTGAATTGTACTAAAGAAATATTACACTTAAATTAACCTAGGTGTTCAACACTAGAAAATAAATTAACTTTATACTAATTTAATACAGCACTGTGGTTTATAATTTAATATGTTTTATTCATACTTAACTATATTATATTTATCGTAGCGTATTTGATAAATTGGCCTAACAACCCCAAAACCGGAATGACTCGCTTACAAACTTTTATTTGCAATCTTCAAAGCTTTTTTCCGCTTTATTCTACTGAGAAAACGATGAAATTTTATGTTTTAACCTGTTTCTAATAAGAAAATGTATGTTTGCTTGTTACGTCGGCTGAGTGACAAAGTGACAGGCGCTGGGGCGGCAGACACTTGAGACGCGTCCAATCAATTTGTAAACACTGTACTCAATGTATAGGTTGGTCAACAGGTGAAATTTTAAGGGATATTCTACAAAGTTTTGGTAGCAATAAACGAAAATTACTTTTTTGTAGTAATACAATTACATGTTGTTGTCTATATGCTAAGGTACATTTTATTTCATTACCCTGTTTTTATAACCTGTATATATTAACGTAGTTAATTTTACTTCTCATAAACCAAACTAAACTGGGTAGAAAATGTAGAAGGATTAGAAGAAATAAAACATATGGATTCTAATTATTTCTTTATATATGGAAGATATTTGAAAAAAAGTATATATATGTTAAGTTAACTTAGCATAGCGTAGAAAAAATATTAAATGTATGTGTCAAAAATTTAAGGATAGCCCACCTCATACAAGATGTATTGCGATGTCGAGTCGGCGGTGTTTGTTCAATAATGAAGCAGCTTTACTCATTAGATTACAAAAAGCTCTTCCTAATTTGAAATAAATCTCTTTTTATGAACAAACCTAATATTATAAGCTTTTAGCTTATTATAAAAAAAGTGTACATAATTATTATATCTTTATATTTTAATTTAAACAACTATCAAGTTAAATATATTAATGGTATTAGGTGATTTCCATTATGAAAATTGTGTGATAACAAATTTAAAGTTTTTCTCAATACCATTTTTAAGCTTTTTAATTTGTGTTCAGAATTAAAAGATGACATTTCGACGAAACCTTTCTATTTCTCCATACAGATAAGTATTTTACAATCATGACTTTTTCTTATTTAAAGTAAACAATTCTTTGTTTTAAAGCGATTTCAATATTACCATACCGTCCTGGACATATTTTATTGATCGCATACACTTTATTCGACTACCGCGTATTTCAGGCTATTGTGCACGTCCAATAAACAATCGGAACAATACCTTTAGCCTCATAATGCGAATGGAATCCCATGTCTATATAAGAATGGTAAGAAAATATTCAAGTACAAATAAATTTACTATAGAGGAGACATCTAGCTATTTCTACGGTTCTTCGTGTATTTTTAATGTATTTTTTTTAATATTTAGTTCTTTAAATGAGGATGTTGTGTTTAGTCTAAATAAAAGGCTGTACAGTATAGGAATTCATTCATTAACTTGCAGATTTGCAACTCTAGTGACATGAAAATTACTAAGAATTTTATATGACACTATGTGCACGAGGTGAATTCAACCGTAAAGAATTGGGTTGGTGAAAATACATAGAAAATATATATTTTGGCATTTCTACAAATAAAAACTTTAATACAAAAAGATAAGATAAAGTAAGGACGAAGATTGGCGCATCTTTTGTGGTATAAAAACCTTTTGTTATAAGAGAGGAAATGGAAAGTGGGATATGCGTAAAACGAGATTCCAGCATACGCGCCGCTATGCGGCAGGGCTGATCGTTTGACCATCGATAACAAGTCAATTCGTGTTATTTTTTTAAATATCTCTATATTTATAAAAAGGAAATGCCTTAATATCTTGTAAATGCCTTAATAAAGAAATTAATTTAACCTTGACCTTAGTTCGAGGAAATAAACTATTTACCAGTAATTGTAGAAAAGAATTACTTTGAACATCATATTTATTTTTATTTTTTATTCTGCTCAAATGCTAATAAATAATATTAAAAAACTTTGATAAAATTGGAAACAACGAAAACTCTTACTTCATGCATAAGCTCACGTATAAACCTAACTAAAAGAAGAACATCACTAAGGTTTTATATATTACAGGTAAAAACCTGTACACATTGCATGGTACAAAACAATTCGTTCCGCCGAGCACGTGTCTTCATCCCGCTTGATTTGCTGATTACTTTAGAGATGATTAGATTCAATCTCATTTCCTTTATCTTATTACTCGTAGTACATCATCATTGAAAGCTTACGAGGATATGAGAGGAAATCTCACTTCTTAGTAATATTGCTCATGTTGCGTTTTCGAAAATTTTATCTTTTAATATGGGTGATAATGAAATATATTTATAACGAATTATTTTCATGGCAAGTAAATTGATATGAATATTAATAAAAATTGTGTATATACGCACTTAAACCACTACCCCGTGCCCACCCCAGGGGCATCTGGTGCCTACTCTAAGAGTGTCTGGAGTCCACCCCAGAATGTTTGTGACTACTAGTGAACAAAAAAAAGTGACAAAAAAACGTCTTCCTATGTTAGAAAAAACGTTTTTTTGTTAATCTTTAAAGACTCAATTTATTTTGAAGATTTTTATAATGAAGAATAAGAATTTTTTCAACTATTATGCAACTTTTTAAAAATCATTATTAAATTACTTTTAGTAACTTAACTTATCATACTATTTCTATTCATATTTATGTGTGTGACAAAGTTTTTATTTTTTTTGGAAATGTGACAAACTTTTTTTCTAAATTAATTTCTTTATTAATAAATATATTTCACACGCAAGCTTACCATGCCTCTTGGAAGAAAAACGGCAATGTATTACATATAATTAAACATAAACATTTAGTAATTAAACATATAGTATATGTTTGTACTTGTGTAAATAAATTACTAGGCCAAGTATTTTTTTACAGAACTCCGGAATTCCTGGTCCAGACAACGCTTGACTATTCAAAAAATTCATTTTTTACCACTTTACTTTTTATTTGGAAGTTTGATTAAGGCATTTTATACGGCACAATTGACGACCGTGTTTTTGCTTGTAACTATAACCAGTTTTAAATGGTCTATAATAAGGTATTGGGAGTACAAGCATTTAAAGCTTCAAAGGGTCTCTGTTCTTGGTCATCTTTAAATACCTACACGGTTCAGCCGAATCACATTGATTTAGGTACACTTAGCTATGTGAGGAATTTTCGGAAGTTACTTTGAGGGATATAAGCAGAGATTCGTGAAGGTACGCAGTTGATGAATCTATAATTTATTTATATTTATTTTTTATTATTATCTATTCAATTTATTCATACATGTTTAGAGTATAATTAACTAATCCATGGTTCACTTTCATATTGTGGCAGCATCTACGTAGTCATTTTAAATCCTACTGAGTAAAATTTCTCTTTTTTTACTAAATTTGAATTTTTACTGAATCAAAATAAAATTGACACTTATAGAAATAATTACTTTAGGCCCTCTGTGTTGTTAATATGTCTCCTATGATTGAATAGTTATTTTATGTTAAGAGCAAAAGCCATTTTAAACATACAATTCTTTTATAATCCTTTACTATTTTTTACTTTATCTATAATTACACGATATTAGAAACAGAAAAATTAAATTTTCATGAGCACAGATCTCCGACTGGTTGAACTAATTTAAATTGAAAAGATAATTGTATTAGATAGTATATATATCTTCTAAGGCTCCATTATGTAGTCCATCGTAAATTAGTCCATACCTAGGAAACTACTACAAATATCTTGTGTCAAACAACATTTAAAGCCAATCGACCAAGAGAGCTAATCCGCAGGTACATACTAGTAAGCTATAAATTTAGAGCTTTTAACACTTAAATATCAAGTTCCTGTAGCAGAACTATTTCGTTTCTACCAATTTATTTTAATATATAAATAATTAAGTTATTATTTAAAACATTCGTTCAGCCCTTTTAGAGCTTTCTTGGAGCTTTAAATATAATCTCTGATTAGTTCAAAATGACCGTTACATCTGTAGCGTTTTTGTCGTATCTAATTCGGCATCCTATGCATCACTATTTGGTCACAGTCCAGTGGTTCGCAGTAATTTGAAGTTTTATTTTACTTTCTTACTATCAATCTTCGATTTTTAGTGCTAAAATATTTGCGATTATTACGTTTTTAATGCCATAAGTCACTGGTCACAAGTGATGTGATTTTAAATTTAAATTTTATAATTATGATAAATAAAAAATATTCACAAAGAAATCATAATATAGCATTTATGACACATATATTTAAAAAAATTACACAAAAATATATCGCCAGCTGGTAACTATAAACAAATTATATATTATTAACAAAATTAAATTTAGTCGTCTTTATTTAGTTTTTTGGTACAATGTCTGCCAATTCGGCAGTTGCGGGTTCGATTCTTGCTTGGAGAAGTGTATTATTTTGATTTCTTCACTCTTTAAGACTAAGGGCAGCTTTATAGTTTTTCACTCATTTTACAATATCTAGAAAATTAGATTTGAAGACGTAATATGAATCAATAAATTTATTTTAACGATTATTATTTCTGTTTTTTATAGCTTCAAGCTTCATCCTGCAGGGTAGGCAGAGGCATGTAGGAAGCATAGGCACCTAGCGTTAAGACACTCCGTTGCTTGGTCCTTGCTTTCTTCTTCCTTGCTTACTGCCTGTTTTCGAGGCATTGTGTTGAGTGGCGGAACTCAACGCCGTAATTTGCCTAGTTGCCAGAGCGAAAGAAAAATCCATCTTCCCCAAGAGGGAATCAAACCCACCAACCGTCACGTTTACAGGTATACGCTAAGCTTTTGCGCCACGACAGTCCTCTGTTATGTTTTTATTATTTAAGTATAAGTTAATCTTTAATTGTAAGTTTTTCTTAAAACTATTTTCCTCTACCCACCAAAAATAATAAAAAATATACAAAGAAAAATCCATCTTCCCCAAGAGGGAATCAAACCCACCAACCGTCACGTTTACAGGTATACGCTAAGCCTTTGCGCCACGACAGTCCTCTGTTATGTTTTTATTATTTAAGTATAAGTTAATCTTTAATTGTAAGTTTTTCTTAAAACTATTTTCCTCTACCCACCAAAAATAATAAAAAATATCTTTAAATTTAATGTATAAAAGATATTTCCGTTTACATTCCCTAGTATAATATCTCGGGCGCAGTAAATCTCTTGCCTTCACGAAGCTACAAATTACGCTCAATATCGGCTGATATGCTCGCGTAGGCATCGCTGTGGGAAACAGTAGATCGTTGCTGGAATTTGAAAAGCCTAATCGCAGTTTAAAAGTATACTATTAGATAAGTTTGCAGAGAGGTTTGCTTACTATTTTTAAATATCAATAGTATTTCTTTTATTATTTATTCTTATTAATTATAAAGTTGGTTTAAGTAATACTTTATTTTTTCCCATTTTAATTTTACTGTCTGATTTTTATTATTTATTAAAAATAATTAAATTAAAATGTAAAAATAAAAGAAATAATTTCGGAACGTATGGGTATATGTTTCTAAGCTATAGTAATTGTAGTAGATTGTAGTAAGTACAATAACAACGGTAGAAATGAATCATTTTCCTTATTCAATATAATGCATCGACTCAACAGAAAGCCGAATTTGAGCTGAAATCAAAAAACGGATTTTCTGACTAGAGCCAAAGTTATCTGTACCTACCTACATATTTTACATGCCTGTACAATGTACATATATCCTATATGTAATTATGTTGCAAGAATATACCCATTATTCATTCATTTCGACATAGTATTTTTCGTAAATTAACTAATGTAGTTTTTTCATACTTTTCACTGTCACAATGTTAGTCTGGTTTTTGACATAAATATAGCGTGGGTAAGCAGGCGAATATAAAATAAAAAATGTGTTTTCTTACTATATTTAGATTCTATATCGAATTTTAATGGTGTTAACTAACTATTAATAATGTTAATAGTTGCTATGTAACCAAGGTTTATGCAACATATTTATGTATGTATAAGGATATAATAAATTTAATTTTAATAAATTTTCTCTCAACGTATCTGTCTGTTTATTTGTCTGTGAATTATGAAGCCAGCTTAAGTAAAGAAACGTCACATTTGACCTTGATTGTACTATGTTTATTGATTAGTCAACTTTTATACTGATGGTCTATAGGTTACCCAGAAAAACAACAAATAGGCACATCCAAATTAAGTCGATTATCTACTGCTAAACAAATCGAAGTTTCATAATTAAAACAAAATTGTAGATTTTGTCCAATAAATATAAATATATTTCAATTGACGTCTTGATTTTATCTTTTTAATTTCACATTTAGTTCAAATAAATTTCAAGTTACAATTTTTTATGTAATCTTATTATAAAGTATGGAAATGATATGTGTTGAGAATATATAATAATAAATTCAATTCTTAAAAAAAGTCTTACGATATACAAATATTTATTATACATTAACTGACTTGAATTAAATGTGAATGATTAGATAGAGACAATATTTAAATACACAATTTTCACTCATATTTCATTTTTGTTTTATTTTTTTTAGCTTCACGCTTTATCCCGCATATTCCAGGGTAGGCAGAAGGAACTGCAGGAACCGTGGAAACTATTGTTAAGACACTTCGTTGCTTAGTCCCTACTTTCTCTGTCCACGCTTTCCGCCTTTTTTCGAGGCATTGCGTGCTGAGTGGCGGAACTCAACGCCGCACTTTGCCTAGTTTCCACAGCGAATAAAACGGAAATAGAATAATCCATCTTCCTTGCGTGGGAATCGAACCCACAAATCGTCGCGTTTACAGGCAGACGCTTTCGCCTCTGTGCCACGACGGTTCATTTAAAGGTTAAATATGTTTTATATGCGGTTTACATGAATAAACAAAGACATTTTATGTGAAGATTTGTATGTATACTACCAAGATAATCAAAAAATCTTAAATAATTCAATATTTTTATGTGATAATGTAAAAACATCGAAATGTACACAATTTTCTCTACTAAATAAATAATTAAAAACCTACCACCGATGGTTGTGATGATGTTCTTTTATATATTAATATTTATTTCCGTGGCGTAACAAAGAATGAGGACCGTCGTGGCGCAGAGGTGCAACGTCTGCCTGTAACGCGACGGTTACTGGGTTCGATCCCCAGTCGGAGAAGATGGATTTTTCTATTTCCATTTTTTTCGCTCTGGCATCTAAGGCAAAAGCGCGGCGTTGAGTTCCGCCACTCAACACGCAATAATGCCTCGAAAACGGCGGAAAGTGGGGACGGAGTAAGCAGGGGCTAAGTAACGGAGTGTCTTAACACTAGGTTCTTATGGTTCCTGCAGTTCCCTCTGCCTACCCTGCCATGTGCGGGATAAAGCGTGAAGCTAAAGCGTAACAAAGAATAGAACATTTTTATGGTTTACGCAGGTAACGCCATAGACAGATGGTTAGTATTTAATTGTTTAGCCATTCATAACATTAAAGATGTCGCTTAGATATAATCCTTTACAGTTTTTTTTAATTACAGACTAATGTAATGTATTTAAATTTTATTGAACATTTTAAGAAATGTACATTTAGGCTATTTTTTAATATAAATGTAAAGTCAGTATGATCAACAAAAACATAGTCATTTTATGAGAAAATAAAATGTTGTATCTCAACTAAGCTAGTCGGTATATCTTGGTGAAGTATAATTATAATAACCACATACCTATATATAAATTACCTAATTATTGTAGCATTTTTAAAACTAAATATATTATTTTAATTTTTTTAAAAATTAAAGGAAAATCACTTATAAAGTTTTACATCCGTGTCAAATTTACAAAAAAACTATTGCCGCCAACTTTTATTTATTATTACAGTTGAAAACATCATACAGGTCAATGACATATTATTTTAAAGTTGATCTATATACAGTAAAAAATGAACAAAATTGTAAAAACTGAACTTATTTCCCGTCTCACTCATTATCTGTAGTATAGGTAAGTGAGAAAGAGACGGATATATTTTGTCGTCCCCTCCTAAGTGGGCAGTCTTTAGCAGTGACGCGTGACGACTGTTCTCTTTGAAGAAGAAATGATTGTCGCAATATGAACAACGGGAATCGTCTTGTCTCGCTTACGCGTTTTTATACGTTTATGTTGACAATATTATGTAATTAAACGGTTAGGGAGGCACCCTAAAGACTGTAATTAACTTTAAAATAACATATATGTATAAGGATATACGAAAAAAATATGTTTATATATTATATTATTACTTTGACCTTTTTGACTTATATTTTTTCGGAGCATTTAAATTTAAATAGGCTTGTGCGTTGATGTCTTTTGTATTAGCATTGTAAAGAAAACAAAAGAAATATTCTTTTAAAACTTAATCATTTTTACTAAGTATAGTAGTTACTATATAAATATATTACTTTATGTATTTGGAAAATATATATTTATTCGCATTAATAAGGAAAATCTTTTTTAAAAAAACTAAAACAATATGTTTAAAAGAGGCTGGAATATGATTGTAATACTAATTAGATACTTATCACAACAATAAATGTTAAATAAATTTATATATCGAATTTATTTACACAAGGCTAAATATTTATAATAATATTTAGATTACAATAGCCGAACAACCGTTAAGCACTCTACTTATGACATAAAAAACCATAACTGCAATTCACTATGCTCCATAAAGCCCTGACGTTTATAAACGGTAATCCCATTTTAAAATAAAAAAAAGAGAGATCAGCCGTCAAAATGGTAACAAAACTCGGACAGAAACAGTCAGCGATGATACTATTGAGTATATCCTATAACATAATCCTTTCCGTGAGAAAATATACATCCCATTCTAGATGTTGAGAAGGTTTCGTGGGTCGAAAAGCGCGCGAACGCAGTACTGCGCCGATGCTCGTGCGCACTACACGCTCACACGCGCGCGCACCTGTCAAAATCTGACAGCCGCCTAGCAAAACGTAATTGTCAAATTCAGTTGCGTTCAAAAATGGAACGAATTTTAAATCGTTTCTGCGTAGACCTCACTTGATACAGCCGAGTTTTTTATTTATAACACTATAGAACCTTCATTGTTTATTTTGAACGTGTATGCAACGGATTGAAGTGACATTTTTGTTACAATGATAAGTAAACATGTGTTAGAGTGTTCCGAATTTCAGTGCTAAACGTTTTGTAAGGTCTGCTTGATGTTGTTTAGTCAGTTATGTGGTTACAAGGGCGTGAATTATAACTCGTTAGAAGTGTGAACTGAAAACGTGTAAAGTTGTAAACTATAGAATTTATATTAACGAGTAGTTAAAAAACTATTAATTTTGAAAATATAAAGGATTTTATTGCTTCAACTTTCTAAGCGGTAAGATTTATTTTAACAAAAATAATTTAATATCAATCATACTTAATATGTACTGTAAGTAATAAAAATATATTATTACAATTATTTGTAATATTAATTATCTTTACAAAGGCGGATGGATAAGGAAAAATAAACCTAATATTATAATTATATGTATTTTTATAATAGCATAAATTTATTAAAATATGTTTATGAAATGTAAGTTCATGGAGTAATATATGTAAAGTAGAAAAATATGATCTTAAGCTTCACCAACATCCTGTTCTTCTGTACTAAATTTCTATTAGTATCTATAGACGAATAATCTATCTATTTAAAAAGGTAATAGGTACCTGTTTTGTAAATTTTGCAATTTTTTATTTTACAGTTGTATGAACAATTTTGTGTAGGGTTTTTGTTAAATTTGGCAAGGCTAATTAAACGATGGGCCCAGCACTCGCATGCTGAATCCATGGAATGCTAAGTAGTTTCTTAAGAGAAGAGCTCATAATATAAAGTTATAATTATTCAATTAATATTATTTCCCTAAAGATGAAAATCTTTCTATTTATTACCAAACAAATCAAGATTCAACAGTTCATCCTTCATTAGTGAAAACTTTTTTATATTCTTATTAGTAACTAATTTGCAATTTAAAGGTCCCGCACCGTACATCCGTACAATGTGTCTACTACTCATAGTTATGAATTAAGTATTAATATTGAACTTAAAGTTTAATTTACTCTACATTTGGCTTTTACTTCATTTTCTTACCTTCTGTATATATTTAGCTAGTAAATAACATAATAATCCACATAAAATGGTTGAAAAAGCCGTGATATGCAACGAATTTAAAATCTTTAATAATAATAATAATCTCTATACTTTAACAAAATAGACAGACAGATAATATTTTTGATGACAGTGATAAAGAAACATAATTATTAGAGTAAGTTAAGGTGTAAACTATATTTTTATATATTTTTTTTACCAGACAAAAAGAATGTATACCAAATGTTATTTTTTTAAAGAATAAAAAAATATACCTATATTATTATGTGTAGTATTATTTACGTTTCTACGGTAGATACCTCGTATTTACTTCTGTAAATATGCCACAGATATATACAGCTTCTTCTTGTTTATCTAATACGGGATATAAGGAAATTACTTTAGAATTGTTCTTTTATAGGATAGAAAAGAAGGTATAAATTGAAATAGACACATATGAAAAATGTTATTATATAAAAAGAATTATCTTCTAAATATAGACAACTGTTCAGACCTTACCAGTTGCCATTGTACACGTAAGCCTCGTTTTTGTATCATATATTTAATAGGTCAAAAACATGACGCATTCGATTTATCTGGTATTTTTTGTAACGTTAGGCGCTTGGGTAATCCTAAGCCATTTTTATTACAATTGACGTACATTATGATTTCTTAGTAGCAGTTAAATCTAGTATCAAAGCATTGCTGCTCTTGTATATATAAATATATTTATATATATTTATGTACAAATTTATAGGTATACATCTTATTTTACCTCTAATATATAATTCCAAGATAGACAAACTAGAGAAATAGTCTTGCCATACTATAAAACAGTTATAATACTTATTCTTGTATATTGATGTAGATCTTTTATTATGAGGAAGCCGCGTCGCAACAGCCTGACGCGAGAACTGTCAACATCATTGCTCCAGATGGTAGAAGATAATATGTCGTTTTATTCCTGAGACAACTTACACAATTATCAAGCTAGCTAGTAATAATTTATATCCCCCTGGAATTATTTCCATTTTGAGTCCAGTGAAGCTAGAAAAAAAATAAAAATTAAGCTTCTAAGCTTACGTTGTTTTTAATTTACAGAAAACCTATAAACGTGTATGTTTCATACAAAGTATTTGTAAAGTAACGTTTGTGAATTTTCGTCTAAATATTTTAATTAAAAGTAGTTAAGTAAAAAAGTTTAGTAAAAAAATGACAATCGTGCTTTCTAGTTCATAATGGTAATATTGATGTCCGATCGGGGAAAAGTTTTAGCCTTATCTAAAACTATTTTGTAACACTAAACATATAATGATTTACATTTTCTATATAATGCATAAACATTAAAGGTACTACTTCATATCGAGTACGAATATTAAATTAAAATAAATAATATAAATATATATCTACGTCAAATGACACAGGTCAAAATGCGCGCTTCAAAAGAGGCAGCGAACGATTTTTCACACTATTTATTTTTTATCGCTTTTCTCGATTCTAATAAAAAAGCCTTCGAAATTAGGGTTGCCCCCGTTTTAAATAATATATACCGTATAGAAAAGTATATACAAACTCCTCTTTCGAATATTAAGAATTATATTTTATCTATATATGAACGTAAATTTATGATATCTCATATGGAATACGACATTTCTTTTCTATAATTACATTTACTTAATATTGCACTGTTGACTTACATTTAATTACATTTACTTGATGTGTTACTGGAAATGTATCGGCATGTCTCTGGAAAAACTTATAGTCAGAGTAAAAAAATATGGTCACTAAATAAAATTTGTAACTAATTGATTATTTTAATAAATAAAACGCGGCGTTTAGTTGCTCCTTTCTCCTAGGCATTGCTTTGAAAAGGCGGAAAGCAGAGAACGGAGTGTCTTAACACTAGGTTCCTTGCTTCCCCTGCCATGTGGGGGATAAAGCACGACGTTAGAAAAAGAAACAATTTCATAATCACATATGTCGGGAAATATTTCAACAAGTAAAGTGGATATTATAAGTAAAATAATAATAATTTGATAGCCCTATCAAGCGCTGTCAGTGGAACAGTCACAAGTCTAAGTTGCCCTCTGAACCCCCTTCTGTGAAATACAATTAAACCTATTCGGTCCAGTACTCACATTAGTCTTATTGAATTGATATTTAATTTTTATAACATATATTCTATTTATACTTTTTATGACATAAATATACAATATACAATAATAGTTAAATTTCAATTATATTTTTTTACTAATTAAGTTAGGTAAATATAGTTTTAATTATTTTTGTGCAAAGAAACATTATTGGTTTGATTTATACTATACAATAAAACAAAAAATAGTTCACCTAAGTTGGCATCGGTAAATAGAAGCCGTACAAAGAAAATACACGCTTCTATTTCGATTACGATCCGCAACGCTGTTCGCTGAGTAACATATTAAATATTAAGATGGCAACATTGATTTCAAAAGGAGAATAGCCGATGGAGCCCGTCTACTATCCCAGCAAATATTTAAATTTCAATTCGAACGTCGCATATCAATGGGGAGCCATAAGCCACCGGGTTTTGCTTTTTTTCCATCGAAAGCCGTACTGCCCGCACAGAGACAATAAAGAAAAAGCTACAGATAAAAAAAGAAAAAAGAGAAACAAACAAAATCTAGATTCGAAATACTGGCTGATTCGAGGTTGGAAACAAAAGAAGTTGGCTCCCGCCTGACCGAGATCTTTGCGTACGCGGGCGCATCTCGTTTACGTTTTATCCTCTTATTTTTAACTTGGCATCCATGTGATTTCTTTCCCTGATGCATCACAATAAGAATGTCTAACGACATTTGTTACTATATCTCAGGTAATTTTAGAAATATTTGTCATGCAAATTGTAATATCATCTAAGTATGTCAAAGTACTTGTTGAAATAAGAGGAACTTGTTCAAAAAATTTTACTCAAAACTTCGAGTTTATTAGGTACAGTATAGGATATAAGAGTTTGACGCAGATCACCTGGTGTCTGTAACTTTCTAACGGAGTCAACGTCATGTTTAAATATTTTTGTTTGTGACTATCAGAGATAGAAAGCAGTAGCTTTCTAGGTAATATATTATATAATTAAAAAGAATTATATAAATTATTAATCTTCATTTATCTTTAAAGTTATGTTTTGAATATATTATATTATTAAGAATTATTGATATTTTTGTAATTTAAACTAATTTAAAAGTTGCATGGTTTTATATATATATATAAATGAATGACATTATTTTTATATATGTATATATATATATATATATATATATATATATATATATATATATATATATATATATATATATATATATATATATATATATATATATATATATATATATATATATATATATATATATATATATATATATATATATATATATATATATATATATATATATATATATATATATATATATATATATATATATATATATATATATATATAATGTGACAATATTTTAGTTGTGCTGCAGTGTGTACTGTAAATGTACGTTCCACGACGATGATTTTCTTTTGCAATTTTTTTTTTTTTTCAAGTTTACTATTTCTAAAAACCAAGTTAAAATAAAATATATACCTAAAGAAGTTACATATGTACTGGTTTGTACTAAAGTCTTAGTGATATACCTATTAATATATTCTATATACAGGTTTATTAGTGATGAGATGATTACGATTTGTAAATTATTATAACTAGCGATTAGATCATCATATGTTTATCATTGCATGGGAAAAATATTGTAAGTCCTGAATATATGTATTTCCAACTCAGATATGATATATATGTATGAGATCATCTCTGAATGCACCTTCTAATAGAACTGACTAATCATTTTTGGCTACATCCTTATAATTAGCATAACATTATTCCGTTTTTTATTCATAAATTGCTCAATTAAGCGTAATTGTATGTATTTAAGTGTACTATGACAAGTTAATAAACTTGTTATATTATTCTAATAATCATATTATTTTTTTATTTTTATATTTTATTACATTTATTTCAAATTATCACACTATATCGTTAAATATATCAAAGTTACTGTGTAGCCTCAATTTGTGTTTATATACGTCATATAGCTTTAAGATAGCGGTGTTGAGTTCTGCCAGTCTACATGTAATTTCTTTAATTTGGAGAAAGGAAAGAACGGATTGTTGTCACTGCTATTAACTAGGAATTTGCAACTAAAATAGTTATCCAAAAACAGCTTACTAACTAACAAAACTAGAAATAAAAAAAGCTTAAATATCACTTACCAAAAAATATAACTATAAAAAAAATATCAGTACACGAAGTCAGTTAAAATATACCAAAAAAAAAATGGTTAACCGTACAAATACTCGTATTTACCACTATTTACCCCGCATTTTTACACATTAGCACCGCGCAAGGACAGGGTGCGAGAGGTTTCATTAGCGATCACTTAGAAAGGGTTGGCAGGTGGTCTTTGTTTAACGAGGCTGGCTTTGTTCTGTTAATGTACTTTAAAAACCTATCAAGGCGTCCCAGGTGCTTTACTTAACTATTGGATTTTTTTTTAAGTGGTGTCTTCAAAGACATAACTTGTATATATGGGATATACCACTCCATATATGTACATGAAATACTCGTACAACTATTATCCATCTAAATTTAAGAAATTTGTGTGTATTCCTTATTGAAATAATTGCTATTTAACAAACGACTCATAGTTTAATAAGAAATCGAACCCACGACCTTCGTGTTTACGATCATAACAATGGACCAGTGTACCATAACTTTCATAATATTTTAAATTAACTTATATTTAATATTTCTACTATTATTATTTAGTACTCTGCTTTGACTTCAACATTATTTAAGCAATAATACTTGACCAGACACAGTCTCCAGACAAAATGCTTCTAGTAATATAATATTTCAATACTTATCTACATACAAGGCTCGTGGTATTTAATTTAAAAATTCTAATGCCTATGATAAAATACCTGGCCACTAAAGTAGATGCCATGCATAAACAACTGTTCTCTATATACAACGTTGATGTACGAAAAAACTGGATTGGTCTATTTTTTTTTTAATTTTGTCTTATATAACAACATATACCTACATTGTTATATAAGACAAAATTAAAAAAAAATTATATATAATATTTTATTGTATCTATTATGTAAAGAAAAGCTTAATAACCTTATTTTAATAAATTATATATAATATAAAATAAAGCTTTGAAATCTTCGTAGAACAATGATTGAATTTTTTTGCAATTATTTTCGTTACCTTACCTTAATAAGACAAGTTTTAGTAAAAAGAAATGCCACAACAGTTTAATTATTTGCATACGTCACGCAGTGTAATAATGACGACATCTTTACAGTTTTATAACTCACAACCTAACAGTACTATCAAGAGCATATAACGTATATGAATAGCATTAAATTCGTAATAGATACCGTATTCATGTTTCGTAGCTCACTCCTTAATTGTTAGCCATTACTCCCTACCAGAACTAATGCACGCCTTATCATAATTTGAATCTGCGTTCCGATGACTTTTAGATGACAAACCTGTGTTTTCTTACACGGTTATTAATTTTGGAGCTGTACAATTTCGTTTAAATGGTAACATTGTGATAGTTCAGTGACCTTTGCGAGTTTTGGGGTCTGACTGTGGACTGAAGGAGGTTGGTCCAAATAGTTTAGTAAGCTATATACTTACATAAAGCTTTTACTTCAATATGATTTATCGATGATAACTGAATGTGATCGTATTAGGTTTTTTTTCTATCGTGTATTTAAAGAATTCGTTTTTATGATATGTTTTAAATATATAAATAAATTTAAGGTAATGTTGTATTTAATAATAACAGTAAATTAATGACAATTGGTAAAAATTTAAGTTATTTGTTTAGAATATACTGATATTATTTATGAAATTATTTTAAAAATACAACGCAATGATGCCTCCGATTAATGACACAAATAAATGTGTGTTGACTTTTAACTTTATGTGAATATATGAGATTTATATCCTTATTAATTTTGTAAAATAATACTTAACTAACATAATGAGAAGCATTGCACACATAAAACACCATGAAAATGGCTACGACATGACTTTTAATTAGGCTTCAGCTATCACCGACTGCCATAGCCGCCTTATCAGCCATAACGTTATCTAGTGCTGCGATAGACACGAGCCTCAGCAATTTGCATACAACGATTCAATAACTTGGAATAATCACACAATTAATTTCTCCACTTGCTGTGTTTCCTTATCAAAGTCATCTAACCATGCAGTGCGGGTCACAGACGCATTTAACTTATATCTATTGTACGGGGCTTACCTATAAAAGTCACGGTTCCTTCCATATTGGCATATTGCAAACCCTACATGGTAAGGACCTAATGACCTACGACATTTCAACCAGTAGCTCCATCTCTCTCTGACATGCCCTATCAATGTAAGCGCGAATGAGAGGCAAGACCGCCATAATACAATATCAGTTGTTTTATTCGATTTATAAGTGGCTAGAATTCAGGATCTACTGTTTCTCATATTGTTTCTTTAGTATCGCGTTGTAGATTCTGTATTTTTGTTTACATGCCCGCTCTGGTAAGGGCCAAGGGATTATTCTTAGTTGATATCGAAGCCAACGTGGTGCAGTTTTAACTTCTATAATTAAATACGTTGCTTATATGTTTAAATTATAATAATTTTATTAAGGAAATATAAGTTTATTGTATATATATTTATATACATACATATATATATATGTATATATATATATATATATATATATATATATATATATATATATATATATATATATATATATATATATATATATATATATATATATATATATATATACATATATATATATATATATATATATATATATATATATATATATATATATATATATATATATATATATATATATATATATATATATATATATATATATATATATATATATATATATATATATATATATATATAATATATATATATATATATATATATATATATATATATATATATATATATATATATATATATATATATATATATATATATATATATATATATATATATATATATATATATATATATATATATATATATATATATATATATATATATATATATATATATATATATATATATATATATATATATATATATATATATATAATATATATATATATATATATATATATATATATATATATATATATATATATATATATATATATATATATATATATATATATATATATATATATATATATATATATATATATATATATATATATATATATATATATATATATATATATATATATATATATATATATATATATATATATATATATATATATATATATATATATATATATATATATATATATATATATATATATATATATATATATATATATATATATATTTGTTTTTTTTTTAACATATTAATGAACTTTGCTGTGTAAATAAAGTGCAAACATTTCTGACATTGTTTCTATATTGCTATGTATATAACCATATTTTTTTTGTTTCTTATATAATGATTAAATTATAATGGAAAAAGTTATATAATTCAAACAATATTTATATAAATAGTAGAATATAAAAAATCTTTTGACAATTCGCATTGTCTTGGGGGTGTAACCGATTCACAGGTCCCTTTTATTAGACTACAATTTATGGACCGCCATATATGGGTTATCAATAGTAACTGAAACTTTAGTCGGGACTGATTTGATTTATTGTTTTGTGTAAGCATTTTGACTAGCCAAGCCCAAATAATTGCTTTAAAATAAATCGTCTATTTAAATTTTATGCCCAAAATATGGTTAATAAGGCAATTAAATTAAGTATATCATAAACAACGCACTATGCTACTTCTGAATGAGACAAAGCACTTATATAAAGCTTATTTTGAGCTTAGAATTCATTTAATTTTCTTTTAGAGTGCCAATTAGATGTTGTTCCATTTCCGTGATCAAATTGTAATTGCTACTCTATATTTTTATATGATATAAGACACGTCGAAATTAATAAAGAAGCACAAAAAAATTTAGCCAAATTTTCATCATTTTCAACGGTAGCGCCAGTATTAAAAAAGCAAGTAAAAAGTAATATAAACTAACGTAAGTGTAAATTGTTAAATTTGTGATAATGTAAATTTATTTGAATTTATGAGCATTATTACAGACAAATACTAAGTACTTTTAAGCCAAATTCCTTACTCCTCTGACATCTCCGAAGTTTTTGCGGTTTCACGTTTCAATTTATGGATGATAAGCACAAATATTGATTTATCAATATTTTTATCAACAATGCTGTAGATCTGTTGACTATTTATTATAGTCTCTCTAAGAATCTAGCCTGTAGCAGTATCGACAAATGAAATCTAGTGTTATGACACTATTCTCCATTTCCCGCTTAATGCTTTTTCGTAAATATATCTTGTTAAATGGCGAAACTTAACGCTTCTCTTTTTTATGTTACTAAAGATGGAAAAATTCATGTTGTCTGATCAGATATCGAACCTACAAGTGTCGAATTTATAATAAGACGCAGAGCAAGATTTATTTTCTATATTTATAAAAAATATAACGTTAAACACATAGACTAATACTTGGATAATATGCTGTAAATCGATTTCAAATTTAACAAATATAAAGACTTAAAGAAATAAGTATAGATTACAAGACCGTACATTGATTACGATGAAATTATTGAACACGTTTAGGAATGTCCATACATTTTCGATAAGTAAATTGCTGTTTTCAACGGGTCCCTAATGCTATACCCGCTAACAAGGCTGTAGGCACGTATTTAAAATGATTACACGCACTTTGCATTGATTGGACACATTTTGTATATTTTTATATTATTATTTGTAAGTAAACTTGTAAATGGGTTGTAAGTGGTCGTTTAAATAATTGAATAATTAATTTTATTTGTGACAAAAAGAGCTTTCTGTAAGCTTCAAATTTCAAAAGAAATATATATATATATATATATATATATATATATATATATATATATATATATATATATATATATATATATATATATATATATATATATATATATATATATATATATATATATATATATATATATATATATATATATATATATATATATATATATATATATATATATATATATATATACACATATATATTCGCCACTCAACACGCAAAACGCCTAGCATATTCGCAATTGCGAATATTCGCACGTTTTAAACATTCGCATTCGCACACCTGCGTTGAATGTTTTGCGAATATTAAATGTCACAAAAAAAATCAGTTTAATTTTTGTGTTTTTAATACAGAGAACAGTAACTTAACCTCGTAATCACATTATCAGTCTTCATTATATCTCATGATTTTTTTCAAGGAATCTAAACAAACAAAAATCAATTCTCTCTCTCTTCTAAAAAAGTTTTATCACCTAATACTCAGGTTTTTAATGTTATAATGCAAAGTTTGCTTGCTGCTCGCATTCTTATTCGCATTCGCGAATGTTAAAAAAAATGACATTCGTTACATCACTAATATATATACAATATATACAAATTTACAGTCCCAAAATGCTAATCTACAGCTTATCGTAAACATTAAGATATCTTCCACCTGTCAATGAATAAACATATGTTAAACTAAAAACAGTAAAGTATTTTGACAAGTTCATAATCGTAAATGTCGCTTAAAACGTAAAATATTATAACTACTGGACTCTGATTTGTTTTCGCGAGAGGTTAACGCCCACATTAGTCAACCGAGATCGTCTGCACCGTTTATTCTATATTCCAACGGTATAAAATTTAAATAATATTAAACTTAAAGTGGTGTTACTTTATCAAGAAATATACAAATGACGTTTCATGTATTTTCATAACCCGGGGCATTGTAGATGAGCGATACTAGCATTATCACACACATTGGTTGGGCTTAGAAACGCCCCGATCTGACCTCTTTCACGCTTCATAGGACACGCTAAGCATTCGGTTCTTAGTGTCAATCTAGTAAAATAGCACCTATTCTAAAACAAAATTGCAAGAGAACACGTGGTCTCTAATTAGTATTACATACAAGCTATCTAGGTGTCTTAGATGAAAATGTCACATATACTAAAACAGGTGGACTGTTGTGGCGCAAAGGTGTAATGTAATGTTTACCTGTAAACACGGTTTGTTGGTTCGATTCCCACTTGGGGAAGATGGATTTTTCTATTTTAATTTTCTTTGCTCTGGAAACTAGGCATAGCGCGGCGTTGAGTTCCGCTACTCAACACGCAATGCCTCAAAAAAGGCGGAAAGCAGGGACGGAGAAAACAATTTACAATTTCTTGATAATATTAAATGAACATAAATTTTACAAATGAATTTCTACGAGTATTCCTATAAATTGGATTTAAACTTTGAACTCGTCTTTTCACTTACAATTCACCTTTCAAATTATTATAGCTGTATGTTATTGAATATTTAATATAAAAAATAAAAAGAATATAACTAAGAACCAATTTCTATATTAATCAACCAAATCACTTGTTAGGCGTACAAAAAAGTAGCTATTACAGCCAGTAAGCAAGTATCTATAAGCCACGCCCATTTCCTTTTCAGGATTTCAAAATACCAGCGTCGGATTGGTTTTGCCTCAATTAAAGTGTTTGATGAACTTTTAGCACACCATCTTTAGTAATACTTAAGAAGACTTATCACCTGCCATATACGGCACAGCCAATGAGGTTCCTAGGTAATATTGCATCAGAAAAATATTGATTACCGCTTGATTGTTAAACAGTTTACATGGCACATATAATGTTTTGAATAAAAAAAAATAAAACAAATATATAAAATGTACTGATTTTTAAAATATTAAATATTATGACACGCATTATTTTTTTAATATGAAGATAAAAAAATAAATAGAGCGTAGTAGAACAGCTTCTAATTACAAAACACGTTGAAAGTGTAATGGGTTCGATTTTCACTCAGGGAACTGAATTTCATTGCATGCCGCTACCCAACAATATCAGAAAGTTAGTTAGTTAATATTTCATCTTGAGATTATATTTTCTCTCCAAGCAAGCAAAAGACGAATATTTTATTATGATATAAATCTTAATACTTAAAGAGAATTTTGTCTATTATGAGATAAAATATATTTAAAATACATAAATTTAAAAGTGATTCAAATTTCTATATTACTATCTGTACCATAAATATTATTTACAGGTGTTAGAGCGTGCCTGGCTGTAGGGGTGGCGCGCTAATAATGACAACTGTGACACGTCGGGACGCCACTCTGAGCGCGCCACTGTCACACTCGCCTTACAATCATGTTCACGAGGTTAGTTTATTTACTATATTTTATATTGTTTTTAATAATTTCAATTACATACTATATATTTATTTAAAAGTAATAAAATATTACGATTACTTAATCTATTTGAACAAGTGCTTTGTATGTATGTATATAATATTGAAAATTAAATGCAGTAATCAATTATAAATGTAATTTATTTTATATAATTAATATCTAGATATCGCAACAATTATATATAATATATAGCTTAACAAATTAACAAATATATACAAAAAAATTAAAATATCAATATAGCATATGACTATGTTAAAATATGACATCGATAATGAACTGTGCGTATTTTTAGTTTACTAAATCACATACATATGTATAGTAAATTGTAGTAAATACTAGTCGTGAAACAACCAAAATTGTTAATTGATGACAATTGAAGTATTATAATTTTTCGTGACATTACGTCGGTGCTACGTACACAGCGACCGTTACGTTACAAGAGCATATACAAAATTTACACCTCACGCATATGTAAATTATGACGACATTATAAGTTAACAGACGTAAGGTTAATATTAAATTAGTTAGATCGAAGAAGTGAACCAAAATATGTTGGACTTTGTTGGGAATTGCATACCCAGGGATTTTTAGATTTAGATATTTTTTAGGTAAATGTAAAATTTTCAAATTGAATCGTAAAATATCCCGTTATAGTTTGATTCCTTTCACAAACAGTTTTCTTATTTAGTACAGTAAATTTTAATATTAGATGTTATTTCGTTCAACATCTACATATGTATATAAACAATAATTTTTATTTCCTGGAGTTATCACATCATGTGTAAAGTATGAAAGAACTTTGATATGTAATAATTATTGTTATGAGAATATGGTCAATTTTTAAGAAACTAACTATAGAGACAGAGAAAATTTTGAAATACCTTTAATAGGATTTCCATGGAATCCTATTATAAGTAGAAAAATCTTGTTAACTTGAGCGAGTAATTCCAAAAGGAAAACGTAAAAGAAATTTATGTACAATACATGCATATTATATTTCAGTAATCTCAAAAATTTTGCTGAATGAAATTTTGATGAAGCTAATGTTGCTGTATACAGGTCGCTAGTAAATAGGTCTGTAAAAAACTTTCACACAATACGATTAGGCGAAAGAATACGGCAACCTCTTCTAATTAATCCAGAAAATATTAATATTTTAATATATTAAATTTATAATGCAATAAATAAACAATAGTTTATTTAAAAAAAATGTAGAGCTTGCTATAACTGATACATGAAATGTATTTTCGGTAGTTATGTACATATGTAATAACTAATAAATATGATAATAGTGCTAAATAATGACGTTTCACACTGGTGTGTTTAAATAGTGACGTATGAAGTGCTAAAGCAGTGTTGTAATATGAAATCTAGCATACATTTACTGGATATTTTTTAGCTTTACTTTTTGTACCGGATGGGGTAGTTAAAGGGGGCACCAAAATATACGGCCACTGTTCTAGTTCTTTGTATTTCCTTTTAATTTATACTCTCTAAGTCTAAGTATATATAAGAAATAATATATCTACTTTCTAAGAACTATTTTAATCTATGGCTATTAAGATTTCTTTTAAACTAAACCCTGAAACTTAATGACTATCATTGAAAATCATTTGCGTAATAATGGCTGTTTTAATATATTGGTGGGTGTATTCATTTACCCTATTTCAACTTACACTATTTTCATTTTTTAATAAGTTGTATAAAGAAAAAAGTTTTACTAGTTCTACTGACTGGATTATCACTTCATATTCGTCTTTATTCCAAATCACTTAGTTTTATGGGTAGGTAAGTAAACAAAATGGAGCGGTATTACCTCAACACTGTACAAAGAACCTACCTGACTAGGTTTTCTCTATTAAAACTACCTAGACACTAAAATATCAAGATTACAATTATTTAATAAATTATTACAAAATAAAATGTTGCCTAATTACTACTCCTTTTCTAGTTCAAATTATTTTTGATGCTTACACATAAAATTCATGTTACATTATTGATCTGCTCGAAACGTCATGACACTTTTAAGATGAAAATAATCATTTACTTTGGTTATTAGAGCTTTCTTAATTTGTCGTCGACCGTGACTATTGCATTAGCGAGAAATCGTCCCGTTAATATATAATACTATAAGAAACATAATATATATACATATTTTACATTAACACAAAGTTAACATGAATATAAATTATGCTGTTTCAAACATATGTACTGACATACATATATATTATTATATATTTCAAACATATGTACTGGCATACGTATCGGCTAAGTATTATCTTAGCGTAGATCTTGTTTCTGGAAATGTTACTTATATTAATAATATATTTAAGCTGCGCTTAATAATTGAAGATCGATAGACCGCTTTAAATTAATTATTAAACTACTGGCTCGAATTATACAATTATTTTGGTTTATAGTCCATTTATCCTGGTAGGTCTTTAGACCATCACATACCACTATACATATACCATATGATATATGTAATTATCGATAGATGTAGATATAGTATAGTAAATTCTATTTCTTTTCTATGAAATATATATATTTTTTTTATTTATAGCTTCACGCTTTATCCGCACATGGCAGGGTAGGCAGAGGGAACTACAGGGACCTTGGGAACCTAGTGTTACGACACTCCGTTGCTTAGTCCCTGCTTTCTCCGTCCCCGCTTTCCGCCTCTTTCGAGGCATTGCGTGTTGAGTGGCGGATCTCAATGCCGCGCTTTGCCTAGTTTGCCAGAGCGAAGAAAATGGAAATAGAAAAATCCATCTTCTTCGACTGGGGATCGAACCTAGAAACCGTCGCGTTACAGGCAGACGTTGCGCCTCTGCGCCACGACGGTCCTCTTAATTTAATATATAAAATGAGATATTATAATTAAAATAATGGAATTGAATGAATTGAAGTAAAATTACTTTTTTTGTCTTTAAGCAAATTCTATGACTCTACAAGTCATAGGTCATTGTATCTCAATCGAATGAATATCAGACAATTACATAGATTAAACGATTAATATTGAAAATGGTATTGAGAATAATATTTTAATAAAATATTTATTAATTTTACTTACGATAAAAAGACTTATCGTTTGTACGTGATATTCTACGTATAATCTATATGATTTCTGAAAAGTTATATACGTGTCTTTTATATCTAGTTAGATAACATACCGAAAGGTACCAGGATCTATATATGTAGTTTTTTAATAACTATCCTATCCAGATCATAAAAAGTTGCACATTTAGTTAAATTAACAATAGTTATCTCATGCTGCTAATATTTTAATAGCCTTAAGGCCAGTTTCACCGATTATTATAGTTAAAGTTATAAATAATAAGATGATGGTTAATGCTGTCTACCATATAAAAACTGATAGCTTAAACAAGTCTTTCTGCTAGATCTTCTGCTTTAAGAGACCTATGAAAACCACATTTGTTATTTATCTGCCAGACAAGCAACATATTTCCTATCTGTAACTATGTATTTGTAATTCGAGCCGTTGTCAACCTACACGTACACATTCGTTTCAGTTTGAAATATTGATTATTTTGTGTATCTTCTATACAAAAGCACATGATATTCTAATATTTCTATGATAAGCCTATAATAATTGCAAATTTTTCACTTAGACCATTTCAATTCAGAAAATGTAAAGCAAAAATGACTGTATCCTTTACGTATAAATATGATTTAGTTGATTATTTGTATAAATAAATTGCAGAATCACTATACATACCTATAATATTTATATAGCAATATTAATAAAGCAGCTTTCAACAAAATGTTAGTTTCCATTATCTTTAAGAACATTCCTTGTTGATTTATTAAGACTGAATGTTCCAGACATAACTCAAATTGTCTGTATTTTTTGTTCGCTACAAACCACTCAAAATAACGTAATGCGCGTAAGACCATTACGGGTTTAAAGACGTGATATACTTGTTGCTATACTATATTTGGCGTTATATTTTTAAACATTTCTTGTATTATCGCTTTTTGGGAGCAGAAAATGAAGTATATATAAGTATATCACTCAACGCAATGCACAATGCATTGCGTTGAGTGATATAATCTTTTATTACTGCTAAGAAAGTAAAAAAATGGATAATAACTTAAAACGTATAAAAAACGGCGTTGAGTTCCGCCACTCTATATGCCTCGTCAAAGGCGGAAAGCGGGGACGGAGAAAGCAGGGACTAAGCAACGAAGTGTCTTAACACTAGGTTCATATGGTTCCTGCAGTTCCCTCTGTCTACCCTGCAATATGCGGGATAAAACGTGAAGTTAAAAAAAAAACTTAAAAAAACTACAACTAACTAGCTTTATATCGAGTTGAATATATTTTAAGCTTCTTGTAAATAAAATATTAGTGGACTACAAGCTTACTATACTTTCGTTGAAATGAGCTATTTGTATTAGGCTTAAGATGACTTGCTCTTATTTTGTTCGGATGAGGCTGACTTACGAAATTTATAAAAATCTGCTGCGACATGTTTTAAACTTTTTTCTAAAAAATCTGTTCTGATAACTTATTCAATTCTACAGAGCTTTGTCAACATCGCTGAGTTGAAATGTTAAATTAGTCCATAAATTCAGTTACAAGGCAAGCTTAACGAAAACTTCAAGCTTCAAGAAAGACTAAAAAGAACAATTCTTTTATATTTATAAAATGACATAAAATATAGGCATTTTTAAATCGAAAAAAAAATTATTGCATTACTTTTTATTATTATATGATATTGTTATAGAGTTTCCTTGTGTGTTACTAAAAAAGCTAGAAAAAGCTTCTAACGCGTTTTCAAACTCGATATGGTAATATTATAGTTTTAAAATTATATATTTTTTTTTTAACAAATCTAGGAATGTGCAATGGTCAGACAATCTAAAGAGCTTAAGACTGTGAAGAAAATGCAATATGTAACTTTGTATTTATATATAAATAAATAAATAATAAATAATAATAATAAATATTTTTATTTTTGGTGACTCATCTTTAAAATTATTTATAATATAAACGTTATATATACACCAAAGTTACCATAGTTTACTTTTAGTTTATTGACGAATGTTTAAAAATGTTACAACCTAAGGGTTTAGAACTAACTAACTATTATATGTATTATACAAGTAAATTCATAGCCGAATAAAGGAAGAGTGTCAACTCAGTAATCCTATATCCCGTTGCCGTCGCAGCCCATTAATCAAATACTGTTACAAAGTATACGTTTGATTCAGGCACGTGGACAGACGAAGATAGACGTAAGCCGATCAAAGCTGCTTTAGGTTTTTACAAGAGCTGGCGGATAGAAAAATGTTTATATGATTTTTATTATTTTAAACTAAGTTTCTTATTTACGAACCTGGTTGCTTGTTTATAGTTAGCAGAGAAAAAGTAGTGTAGAAACACTCTTTCCCAAGTCTCCGCAGACAGTGTCTTGAAAAAATGTACCTTCCTCATTGTATACTATGAACAGAGTGATTTAAAAAAAATTTACTAACGATTTACGTATTTATATTTGGAAATTAGTTCTAGGTTCATGTCTAAAAAAAATATTTTTTTATATTAATACAATTAGTATAATTCTAAATTAATTAATCACGATAATCTTTTCAAATTAAAAAAAAACAAACCATAATAGAAATGTAATATTAAGCAAAAAAATTAAAATGATTTGATAAATAAAAATGTAGCCGACTGTACGATCCGTATCCAAGTTTGACAGTGTCACTGACGTTTAGTACAAGTGACGTCAAGTTGACGGAGCGCGGGGTTGATATGACAACAATATGATAATGAAAGTACCTACTTGCTTGAATAAGACTATTGTAACTAATAATGTTTTTTGCCTTTACGTCAAGAAATTACGATCTGCGGCTTTTTTGGGAAATTAAACCTATAGTAGCTTATTTTGCATTTTCGTGCTAAGGCATTAGGATCATCATATAAAATAAAACTCTCACTAAAATATCACAATAGAAGTATGGCTGAAAATTTCTAGGTCGTGAGTTGATCCCCATTTGGGTGAAAATATTATTAATATTCTGGTAACACAAAGAGAGGCGTTCAGGCCAGTCTACCATAGTATTTATTCTCAATATTTATTTTAAATTATTTTATGGGATACTTGATATATTTATTTTCTATAGATATATAAAACTTTATACAAATTTGTATGTTTAAAAAGATCATCTCTAAACAAAACAATTCGAGGTCAAATAGAGCTAAGTGTTTAATAAATACCTACAATAACGTCGCAGCCGGATATATCGTTCAATATCGAGGCCTTGATTTACGTTTTGCCATTTCAATTGTATAATATACGTTTGACCTGCTACAATATTTGCATAAGGCGGTGGGCACGCGTAAAATGAAAGAACAAATATATACAAGTATCGACTTCGTTATAAAAATATATATTTAAAAATGATGAAAAATTTAAATTAGGCCACCTCTGATTTTAAGCGCAAAGCCTTTGGGTTTAATCAGCACTTAGAGTAATGATCATATTTAAATTATTTCTTTTACCCTGCTCTAGTATACAAGGCTCGGCCTTGTGTTCCGCCACTAAATGTGCAATGTCTATACAATGTCTCGAAATTTAGCAAAAGGAGTGTCTTAACACTATGTTCCTTTTGCCCACCGTGCAATGCAGGAACAAGTATTTGAGCTAATTAGTCAAGGTTAACCTGTCATATTAATTTTAAGCTACAGTAATTTAGTAGTTAACCTTTTATAGTAAAAAATACTTAGATATATGTTGTAGAATTTGACAGCTTTACTTTTGATTATTGATTAAAGACATAATAGAAATATATCGATCCTATATATTTATAACAAATTATAATATATGTATAGTTATTTTATACAAAATATATTCTTTAGGTATCTAATAGTTATTGGGTATTTACCAGTATTTTTCTGTCATTTATGTATAAAAATGAATTTTTAATTTACCTACTGAAAGAAGAGAAATGTATGATATTTTTACTTATTATTTAAAAAAAAATTATTTTAGTTCAGTGAAATGCCTTAATTTCATTCCCTGCTAATTAGCCATTAATAAAATTACCATTTGTGTCTAGGTCATGGTTTCCATATTTTGATCAAAGGTTTCTATTTTTTTAATATTTCTCTTTTTACAATGAAACTAAGAGACAAACTGTACCAACACAAATATAAGCATTATTTAAAATGTTATACATTTTATTCCATATGTACGGACAGACAGGCGAAGAAATTCACAATTAACAAAGTATTATCTTAATGGACTTTACATCTTATTGATGCATCAATCAATGCCCATGGTCCATGACTTAATTGATAGATCCATTTCTAGTTTTAGTTGGCTTGGATCAAAGCTTTTTGTTCGTCTTACTTTTAATTGTATTGATGTTTTGATCCGGGTCTACGTTTTATTGCGATGAACGTTATTTATAACATTAGTTTACTAGTATTTACGAACAAGAAATATTTATATATATATATATATATATATATATATATATATATATATATATATATATATATATATATATATATATATATATATATATATATATATATATATATATATATATATATATATATATATATATATATATATATATATATATATATATATATATATATATATATATATATATATATATATATATATATATATATATATATATATATATATATATATGTACGATATTAATCAAATTTTTCATATGATGATACAATTTTCAACAACCTCTCACCCTCTATCTGGTATAGCTTTTAAATCATCACTCCCTATTACGGTAGCCATAAGGTTCTATATTAAAATAAGCTTTGCCATTCCCACGAGTGCTGTTAGTAATAAATAATCAGGATCCAATAACAGTGACTACATTAAATCAAGTTCCGGTACGATCAGTACTTTAATATCGTACGTAGTGATATATTGAAGATATCCCGATAGTAGTATAATGTAATAAATTATATTTAATTCTATCTGTCGGTTATATATCTATATATATAGCTAATAAACTGTAAAATTGTAGATACTAAACTAGGCTAGTGAGTTTTGCTTTAATGTTGCTTATTATTGACCCTTTAAAATAGTTTCATTTAGTGTAAGGACCTTTTTATTGAGAACTAATAGTTTTTTTTTAAATTAAAACATAAAACTAAAGTAAACATAAAAAATTACTCGAACACAGCCTTATCCACTCAGCCTTTAATATTATTAATTTATTTATTAATATATGAAGAGCATTTGTTTTTATTAAAAATATAGCATATACGTTATTCTGATGTATGTATAAGTTATATAATAATGCAAAATTTCATTTAAATCTATTCAGCAATGATTATATCAAACTGGAAGAAACATTAATCAACTTTTACATTAATAATATTAGTAAGCTTTTACTAAAACAGCGTTTATGTGCAGCTTTAGTCCAGAGTATGTTTTTTCAATTTCAACACACAACCCTGAAAAATGCTGTATAGTGATTCTAACACGATCTAAAGTATATGTTATGTGTTAAAGAAATCGAGAAAGTATATGTAAATATATGTAACTATTTACTAACTTAAAATATAAAATATAATTGAAAGAAGATTTATTATCCATAGAATAATAACTGAAGCTATATAATTAATAACTAAGTAATGTGAATTTATTAAAATCGTGATCATATTATAACACTTGTCTGAAAAAAGTATGTTATTATTACAAAGCTACTTACTAGTAAGCACGATTTACACATTCGTTTTCTAAGCCACGTCCATCAAAGAACCTCTGTCTATTATATATTGATAAATTGTAGCGCGAATCTTCTTTTGTGTGGAGTTTTAATAACTTATACATAATCCCGCTTTATTTTGTTTCCGTAGTAATTTCGAGCAATCGTCTATCTCCTTTTAGTAACGTAAGGTGTTTAAGGCACATAACTATATTTCAACTTACTACGCTCAATAACGGCAGAATTTTATATATATTTACATGTGTATATATACTTACATATGTTTTCACTTTGTCGGTTCTCTATACTCAGCTTATATATTAGCAAATAGCGAATTTTAAAAGCTTTTAAACAATTCTATATAATGTTAAAAGAAGTTTGATACATTATTACGACTTAGTAAAAATTCACTTTATCAACAATTAATAACAAACAACTTTGGAAAATTTCTAGTTACTATTCGATATAGTTTAAAACGTTAAAATCATTTAAATTATTTATAATGCAAGTATTTTTATTTTTATGAAAGGCAAATCTTTAAATAAAAAATAATTATACTTTTTTAATTACATAATTAATAGGTGACATATAATGAAATCAGTAGTGTCTGTTTGTTTACGTGATTTTAATGGACTCAATGTCCACAGAGAAGTATGAATTATTATTATTGCTTTGCTCTGGCATATAAATTGTCTCGAATTCAAACAAAACATTTAGTCAAGATTATCTTGACATTGATTTTTGTCTGCTTACTTACAAAAACATATTAATTGTTTTGTTACAAGTTAAGAAATTTATATATTTATTGGTGGTTTATAAATGACTCGAATCTTGCTTGATCTGGCATCAAGCGCTAGATTCGCGTCAATCAATTTTAATGGGAAATAACTAAGCAGGTGGCAGATTTATTTCTGAAAATAGCCTAAGCCTTATTTATACTTAATATGACCTGGTTTTAATATGAATGAGACTACTGATTTCAAAAGAATGTTCTTATTATGCCGTATATTATTGTTTAAAACGTTAAAATGTTAATTTAGCTGCATTGTTGAGGTAGCAGGACGTTAGTGTCAACATGCAACTCATGTTTGGAAACGTGGATCTTGCAGAAAAAAAAGGTAAATGCTGTGGAGATACGATCTCTTCGAGGATATACGGAATTAGAAAACTGACTCTGCTTCCTCAACGAAGAGATATACAGAGTGGTAGGAGTCAGCTAGAATATCTAATTAATAATTCAGAAGAAGAACGCCACGAGAATGGTAAAAATGATGTGAAGAAGTGAAGTGAGAATAATTGTAGCCCTGCATTGGTCTCGAACCCACGTTTATAATACCACAAAGCCCAAAGTATTACAATCATATACTCAGTACTTTTAGTTAACTGTCAGTTAGGCATTTGGTAAATAAGGAAACATTTTTATCCAAATTATAAATTATATTTATTTCACATAAATGGATGTTGGAAACAAATATTAATATTGGCACATATTATGCAGCATTATGTAACTTTAAATACAAAGTTTGGTTACACTAATTCTTTATTATAACACAATAGTAAAAAAATGTTATTAAGTCTTTTCATACTAATGACGTAGGACAAATCATGTCAATTACCCAACAATGGTTGTCTGATGCGCCGTAACCTTGAGTTTGGATGACTAATATATAAATTAACCTTTGAAAATAGTGTCAGTACGGGAGGCATATTGTAAGTATAGAATAGGTATCGTATAGTTAAGAAACGTTTAACATCGCTTCTCGTAACTAGTTTTTTTATTCTATTTTGATGCTTAGTTTTTTTTTTAATTTAAAATCGCTAAGTATGAATATTTGTAACAGGGGAAGTCAACATTATATACAGCATAATAAAATAACTTTAAGGAAAACATAAAAACGCAGTCCACTACAAAGTTATATCTACTATAGTTTTATGTAAATAAAATTTAAAAAGGCAACATCTTCGCTTCCTGCACCTGCAAATGAATCAGGGTCACGCTGTAGGTAAACATTGCAGTAACCCTGCCATATACGATATTAGTTGAGGTTTAATATCTTATTTTTTAGCAATTTTATGATTAAAATCATGAGGACCGTCATAGCGCAGAGGCGTAAGCGTCTGCCTGTAAACACGACGGTTTGAGGGTTCGATTCCCACTCGGGGAAGACGGATTTTTCTATTTCCATGTTCTTCGCTCTGGAAACTAGGCAAAGCGCGGCATTGAGTTCCGCCACTCAACACGTAATGCCTCGAAAAAGCGGAAAGCGAAGACGGAGAACGCAGGGATTAAGCAACGGAGTGTCTTAACACTAGATTCAAATGGTCTCTGCAGTTCCTCTGCCTACCATGCAATATGCGGGATAAAGCGTGAAGCTAAAAAAAATTAAAATCATAATATTTATTATTTAAATTAAATAAATGGTAAAGTTGTAATTATTTATCCTAACCATTTTTACTTAGTCTATTTATTATGAATATTTGAAATAATACCAAGCAGTTCTGTATTCGTGTCACGGGTGGTCGACTGTACACAATAATTTGTAGCTGTGCATAAAAATAAATATCAAACAAAAGATTTATTTCAATTACAACTAATGAGCGTGAAAAACAATTATAACGCGATGGCGGCGCGAGGCGGTGTTAAACAATCCGGCGGACGGCAGTGATAGGCACTTTACACATCATCGGATAAACTGGGGAAGAAAAAAAGAACTTTTTTACACATATACTTATAAACTAACATAAAAAATTAAACTTTAGTATTAGGGTTGTTTACGTAATGATTAGTTACTACAATGACAAATTCGTTAGCGACAAATATGCCTATGAATGCTTTCTCCTTTATTGCGTACTCAGCACACGGTGTCTAATATTGACAGCAAATGATATAGCTAACTATTAAATTTCCAATAGATAATGAGTAAATTGAAAAAATACACTAATATTATGGCTTAGAACCTAAATATTTATGTTGTTACCTTTAATTACTTTATCTATGTAACTATTGGAATCTGAATAACACTTATTCGGACAGCTGCTGATGTTAAAGAAAAAAACCCTGGTGGAAATCGAATATATAACTGCTACTCCAGTCAGACTTTGTACCGCTGCGACACGACCGTCACAAAACATGTATGTACTTAAAAAATACTACAATGTTTATTTAATCTGAGTGGTATAAAAGCATCTACTACGCCATAGCAAAAACATGGAAAATTTGTAATTGAAAAATAATTCTGTAAAAACATTTGCAAAGTTAACTTATAAATATTTTTTTGTCAAATATTTATCAGTATTAGATTCATAATATGTTTTTTTCACTACGTGCGGCAGTCGATGTGTAGATATCCTTATCTGACAGCTAATTATAATCTTCGATTAAGGGCTAGATTTCTGTCAGAGTTCGAATAATGAGAGGCAGATTGTTTATAGCTGACATTGAGGATTCATGCGATTGTATAAATTGTACGTTTGTATTTGTACTTGTGCATATAAAACTTTATAATTTGCTTACGGTGGAAGGAGGGTTTAAATAATATGAAGAATCAAGGGAAACTTTTTTAATAATGTAATTTGTAAATTTAAATTGACGTTTTTTTTATTAATAAGTAAAACCTTCCCATGTTTATTTTTATCTTTCCACTACACTTATTTATGAATTTTACATTGGATTTTACCCTTACATTAAATAATAAAAAATATCAAGTTAATTGTTGCAATATACCTGTATGTGTCAACTACTTAATAAAGAGATCTATTAAATCTATTTAAGAGATCTTTTTAAACCCTCTAAATTTTTATTTAAGAATATCATTAGAATGAAATTGGCAGATTAGGCATTCTAATATAATATTGTGCAAATCATCATTAGGCTCATGGATGAGCCTAATGATCTATTTAGACTTCCAAGCACGTATAAAACAACAATATTTGTCTGTTTATCCATCAACATTTTCATATTCATATTAAGAGGATCCTTTTAAGTTCTAATAAGGTATAGTACTTCAACAGCCCATAAATCATAAAAATACATTCGTTGTGTATTTATTTCCAGAAAAACATTATATATATTACAATAGGATAAGAAAAATTAAAATATACAACATTTAACTAAAGAAACAGTAAAAAGTAAACATTGACACTACAAGTTTGACGCAGTTGCCGTGTCGCCATAATTAGTGCATGCAAATAGCGTACTAATGAGTGCACCATTGAATGCCGAGCACTGACCCTGCTTACTGATATCCTCACTTGTCTTAGATTTTCAGAGTCAATTTAAGTAAAGTATTAAATATATCTTAAATATAAATAAAAAATATATCTTACACATTTAATATATATATATATATATATATATATATATATATATATATATATATATATATATATATATATATATATATATATATATATATATATATATATATATATATATATATATATATATATATATATATATATATATATATATATATATATATATATATATATATATATATATATATATATATATATATATATATATATAATTAAAAAATAACATAAATAACGAAATAAAACAAATTGTTACATCAAGTTCCGTGACATTGTCTTGAAATTACACAAAAAACTAAAAAAAAAATATTTTAACAATTGAATCTATTTCAGTTATAAATAAAGCCATACATTTCTTGTTGAATTATTTACTTAATGTATATATATATATATATATATATATATATATATATATATATATATATATATATATATATATATATATATATATATATATATATATATATATATATATATATATATATATATATATATATATATATATATATATATATATATATATATATATATATATATATATATAATAAAATAAACTTATATGAATCTCAATGACAATGATATGCAAACGATAAAGCCACTTTGTAAATGAATGGGTTTAATATAATTTGTAATTAAAATTTACTTTAAGCAGAATAATAATGGCAAGCATCTTTACTTACATATATTTGTTTCTTGTTATCGTGTGTATAATTCTATATGTCAATACATGTAAGTATGTGGACGATACGAAAATAAAATATATTACGCTTAATAAAGTATTATGGTATATTCTAAATGCTGTTATATATTAAAAGATAATAATTTATTATAACATTACAATAAATAACAAGTTAAAAATAAAAAAAAAACGTTGAATAAACTGTCAAGTAACACGTGAAGGTTAATTAAGTGCTAATAACTGCATAGCAGTCAGTGTCAAACGCGGTCGTTACTCAGCTAATGTGTAAATAAGTTATTTATGTAATTACATTTTAAATACTTGCATTTTTAATGCACTAAAACTTATAAATATATGTATGATATATACATAGCTTTACGCTTTGTTTAGCAAGCTTTTCTCTGGCTGCTAGAGATGATGGAGCTTCAAATGTTAAACTATCTATATATTAGATACGTCGTACAATAGAATCCTCTGGAAAATATATTTTAATATGACTATACAGTATATTTTAATAAATATAATGATATCTATGTATAATACAGTAGTACTGTACTTATTAACTCAAAATCACCTCGCTTTGAATATTTGAATAGTACATAAAGTTAACAGTCCATAGTGGAATAACGTAACACATTATATCTCATAAAGGAATGTCGACAAAAAAGTTGAGTAAAATTATTTACTAAGTTCTGGTGCTACTATTAACATAAAAGATTTAATTGCATCACATTAAGAAAAATTTTAATTTATTATTTTTAAGTATTGAATTCAAAGGTAGATCTCACTTATTACAAGTAAAATTCCTACGGTGCAAGATGTGAGTAAATTGCTCGCTCGGGGCTCCGTTTAGCGCACTTTCCAGCCGATTGTTAGCCAGAGCTATCATAATCAACTACTTATAAAGGATCTTAGGAAGGTAACATGTTATATATATTATAATGTCATTCATATTTTTGAAGACATTTAAAATATAAATAAGAAACAATATTTTACTTATTTATTTAAAGAATATTTTGCATAGTACTCGATTCAGAGAAGAATTCTTGAGTTAGAATTAGCAAATTTAAATTAATTTCCAATATTTAAATGCACTGTACTATATTTAGATAATTTACAATAAGTAAAATTAAGTATACGTTGGAATAACAATTTTTAACTGATGGAGTACAATAAATGATTTTCGTTTGCTATTTCAAGATTCACATCTCGAGAAAAAAAAAGAGATTTGTGTTTATTTTTTAGTATTAATTATTTTTATTGTTTAAAAAATACTTAAAAACATTATTATAGAACAGTGGAAAGATAAAGGAATGCTACGTTATAATGCAAGGGCCGTGTACTGATATGCTGTTTCGGTTTATGTACACGGTCACTCACGCGTGGTACAAGTGACAAGACGCAAAGTAAATATATTATGTATATACATTTACGGAAATATTGGACGGTGTAATTGATGCAGAATATTAGAACACTTTATATGGAATATATCAAATATATTGAAGAAACGAAGAAGTTACTAAAATTTCTCAATAGATAATAATTGAATAAATCTTTAATTAAGATTTGTCTCTTGCAAAAAGGCAAATATTAATTTGCAAACAAAGACACGATAGTAGAACTGAGTATAATTATTTTATTAAATAAAATTCTATTATTTTTTTAAATACATTTCAAATATAAGGAGTAAGAAGATGCTCCTGTACCGACTTTCCTATGTGGCAAAGAGCTTTTTAATGTACGTAGGTATATGAAATCAAAAAATAGTACAGCATAAAATTTAAGTATTTTGAATTAAATAAGAAGTACTGTTTTTATTTGCCTACAGGGTTTTGTGTAATATAAATGCTTTTAAAGTTTTTGTTTTTATATCAATTAATAATTATTATCATAAATTAAATATCAAACTAAATTCAAAATTAGATTAAAATATTACCTGTCAATATAATAGTTGACTTATAAATTCTATTGTACAAAATTAACTACTATATATAATTAATGTTACAAAATTAACTACTATATATAATAATAAACTTGTACCACAATCGATCCAATATTGGAAAATTGCCTAAATTATTGAATGCCTTTGTGCTGGTGTGGCGTGCGTGGGAAAACGTTTGAGTTTCCACGTGAGGCACACCTTGTCTAAACAAGCCGCCTGCATGTTATATTCAATATAGAGAGGTAATTTACTTTATTTTCGCACTTTCTTAAATTTTACTTTAAAAGCAGTCATTACATACAAATAATTTAACATAAATGCCAATTATATATAATTGGTGATTAGGTTAGGCTACATGCTTTCCAGTCAAAGTTGATAGATAGAAGCTCGTACATTCTCCTTCGTGTATTCTCCATACATTGACATTGGCGAAGTGAATTTTGCTCAACTGGCACGCTCGGAAGGCCATTACCGTAGAACAGAACAGAACAGTAGATATAACCTAATGTTAAAATATTACGTTCTCAATTTTTTTGTTTTCTTTTGAGAAACAGCACATTTTTTCTTGTGCTACATTTCTTTTAACATACAACAAAGGCAGCATTTAATGGTTTTTTCTCTCTGCTACTCTATTAGGGATAAAGCGTAAAGCTAATAGAAAATGCTGAAAATGTTTTTTCGTGCTGTGGCGGCCATCGCAGGGGGTTTTAGTGAGTACAATCTCACATAACCCGGCCTCCTCCCCAGAAGTCGGGTATCTATGAAGATTTCCCCCTGCGTCAACAAAAAAAAAAAAAAAAAAAAAAAAAAAGTATAATCAATTCTGTATTTATAAATTTTAAAACTTACTTCTTCAGTGAATTTTGCGGAAATAGAACTAGTAAGTGCAGAATTGTTAATAAAATAATAACTATATTAAGAAATTTGTGTGTTAAATATGTTTTGTTCATTAATAATTATTGTATGAACTGTCGTATTTGCAAATATTCGATTTCTATTATATAAATAGATTAATTAAAGTAAAATATTAAATTTTCATTATTTTAAGTGAAAATAATATATTTATACAAAAAATGGTTGCCTGTAAAGTGGGTTTTACGGGCGAAAATTTTACGTGACAACGTCTTTTTCTCGGTAGAATATTTATTGACGTGGCGCAGAGGCACAACGTCTGCCTGTAACGCGGCTAACGCGACGGTTTCTGGGTTCGATCCCCAGTCGGGGAAGATGGATTTTTCTATTTTCATTTTCTTCGCTCTTTCGCTCTGGCAACTAAGGCAAAGCGCGGCGTTGAGTTCCGCCACTCAACACGCAATGCCTCGAAAACGGCGGAAAGTGGGGACGGAGTAAGCAGGGACTAAGTAACGGAGTGTCTTAACACTAGGTTCATATGGTTCCTGCAGTTCCCTCTGCCTACCCTGCCATGTGCGGGATAAAGCGTGAAGCTAAAAAAAAAAAAAAAAACTTTTTCATAAGTGACTCCGAGCCGCAACCTAATTTAAGACGTTGTCACGTCAAAAAAGTCCTTCTGTATAATTTTATAATTCACGGCTATTTTAATACAGCGATATAGTTCCGATTCTTAAACAGTGTAGATAGTGGCTAAGAGAGAATTAAAAAATCGGCAAAATGTCTCCACAAAAAAAATTACAAGGTTTAACTATTTAAATCTAGTATCTGTAACTTAATAGAAATAACTTGCATACATACTTTATATTAAATCATATATCGTTAAAGTTGAGAATGTACCATTTACGACACACACCGTAAGTATCGCGTGCGCTTTTTTATTAGGTAATAAGCGCAAACGCACTCATTGATTTTGCCGTTTTGTGCCACTTATTGGACCCTTGTAATACTTTGTATTATTTTTTACATTATTTTCCTGCATCTTCCTTAACGTGGGAATTTTAATTTAGAGTGAAGTTATTTGTATGGAATTTACAAGTATATTTTTAAATTACTTGTTCATACATATTCTTTTAAACAGGTACAAATTAACGTCTAAAGCTTTCTTTAGCAATTGTGGGTAATTGTGTGTGACATACAAAGATGGGTATATTCAAATTCAACATTGAGAGTGTAATATCGTCAAAATATGTTTTCACCCCTTTTCGTAATATAAAATTAAAGTCACAAAAAGCTTATACTTAAATATATGTACGCAAAAAGAACATTAACGTTATTAACATATATATCAATCAAAAAGTGTAATTAATATATATGTATAACAGACGGAAGTGCCGCATTCATATGAAAATTTAACAGTTAAGGCCGGGTCAAATTTTTAAAGCGTTTTGAAGTGGTGTCAAGGCTCTACGCACTTTTAATTGATCAATGGTTTTAGACGGTCTCGTAATGCTTACGTTCACTTGATATGTTACACCACATAATATTTTGCGTTATAAAAAAAAATTATAAAATTCATATATTTAGCTATAATGTTAGTTATTTGAAATTTCTTGTTGTTATATTTATTATACTATGGATCATTTATCTATTAGAAAAGTGAGTTCGTTTATCATAAATTATAGCCTATATGTCATTCTGATACACGAATATTTAGAAATGCCAACAGTCAAAGAACGGATAGACAAAGTCTTGTGATGCGTGGAAACAGAGACTGAAACTTCATCTAAATGAATTGGCAAAAGAACTCATGAATAATGAACATAGCATTTTGATTGAGAAGGTCCTAGCTTCTATCTGAAGCTATTTTCAAATATGAGTTGACACACCAGTGGGTGTGCTTAATCTCAAATAAATATTGAAATGTCGCAAGCAAATTTGATTATAGCTGTAAGGCTGATACTCTGATGTATAAACTGCATTACTGGGAAGTGTCAGCTAAACCTAATTAGTAGATTTTTCCGCATACCTGAAGTGAATACCCATCAGTAAGAACTTTTACAATTACGAGTATATTACGTATTATAGTAACTTTTACAATTATATTATTCCTGAATAATAAAAATTGTATTTAAAAATCTTATTTTTTTTATAAAAAATTATTATAACATTTTTAAGAACTCGATTATTACTTACCGTGGTACTGACATTTCATCCATTTATGAACCTTGTATGCTATATGGTCACAATTAAAGTCTTTCCTTATTAAATTTAAACTAAATAATAGTCTCAAAATAACTTAATTTCTTAACAACAATCTTTCACGTGATAGTAAAACTTTTAAATAACGTGCAACCATATTTTTTTCAACGGCATGTGTATGAAAGGTAAAGGTATTATATATTGATGTTTTTACATATTAAATTCCTTAAGAAAACAAATCAGGCCCAGTTCAGTCAAACTTAACCTTACTTAGTAATGACACCATGTTCTCCACTTTCCACTTTTCAAGATTCTACGTATTGAGTGGCGGAATTCAACGCTGCACTGTATCATATTGTCAGAGCAAGGAAAATTAATATAATTCTTCTCGAGTCAGAATCGAATCAATAACTATCGAAATTAAAGCTAATCGACGTCCCTTCTCTATTTATACCAGAATATTACTACAAATTACCGAATAAAGATGATTATAGTGTTTGACCTTTATACAATTGCTATATTGAACAATTTGGTCTTATTCCAATTATCTGTCAAGGTCAATTTACATAATTTCAAAATATTAAAATTCAATAAAGAAAATTAAAATGCTCACCGATCAATTTGAACCATTTGTTATAATCTAATTGTGCGGAAATGAAGCCATGGCCAATTTAAAATGTGGTTAAATACGTACATTATTTTTTTTTATTACTGACTCTAGTATGTACAAAAGATTAAAAAAAATACTATGTTTTCTTCTTCTTCTTTTTATACAAGAAAAACTTAGCAAAAATATTAACATAAACAGTTGCTTAACTTATTTAATGCTATAAAACAGCATTTGCAATGCTAGAAATCCATAATTATTGAAATAAAAAAATAATATAGTATAAAAATAACAATTATATTAAAATATCCATAAAATATATGCTAATTAAACAGCTAGTGTCGAAAATATTTAATGTGCAACAATTTGTCAATTGCCGAAGAACATCGAGACATTATCGGTTTATCGATTATGGTTATAGATATATCGATTCGTTACGGTTAGAATAATAATTTCGACAGGTTTACCATTTATAAGAAGATTTATTAACAACTCATATTGATTTTAATGGAGGCCCATTACATTTATTCAGACGTTTTTATGTTATTTTATGTTTTGTCTGAATATTAAGCTTTTAATTTAAATTTATTATTTTTGTTATGTTAATTTTTATCATTTGTGCTTGTAGTTCGTTAATTCCACATCTGTCAGAGTATGATAGGATAGGTAGGTGCATTGTCCAAACTTCCTTAACTGATAGGCATTTCGTTAGTTTGAAAGCTGTTAAATTTCACTTTATTTTATTTTTGCTTTGTAAGACAAGGTAATTTCAGAGGTCTTATTGTAAAAACATATACTCTCTCTCGATTCGTCCAAATTCTAAATATTTCGTTTTGATTTATAAAATTCAACGACTTGCTTTATTTTACCAGAGTAAGTAGAAAAAAATATTTATTCTAAAATCCTAAAACATGTATCCATGCTTACAATCAAACGTCCCACTTCACCATGATGACATACAATATCAAAGGATAGTAATATGACTATGTATCTACTGATTTTTCCTCTTTTAAAAAAACATTGTTTTATTATAATACATACATATTACCAAATTTACATAAATATAATATTTTACAAACATAGTTCCTAGATGCAGTTAAATCTGATAGCAAATTTGCAAAACTAATTAACCGCATTCCAATTGGTTGAAGCGAGACTATTTTAGTCGCCATACGTCATGGGATCGAAGCTTTTACAACTTTAACCGGTTTTTAATCGGTAAAATTAGATACTGAGCAGTCGAGTGGAGGATTTAACAACATGTCAAGGAGTAGTGATAATGACTTAATCATTCGATAGGGCGAACTATGTTGGTTAAATATATATATGATTTATATTAAACACATATATTTCATTAATTAATAATAAAAGTAATCAATAAATATTTTTGTTTCCATAAAATGTGATCATGTATTTATATTTGAAACATTTATATACATATTTTTGAGTTCTTGTTGCTATATGTGTATATATGTATGTTTGTAAGTATAGTATGTAAATTTGCCTATATGTACATAAAATATGTCGTTTCAAATTTGTCACTTTTCCTTTTAATTTATTATCTCCTCTATATAAAGCTGCCTGGAAGAAATTGTTTGTGCTATTTTATATATAATACAAAAACTCTGGTGTAATATAGGTGTACAGTGATGAATGTTTGTCTTCAGGTATTCATTTAATCAAACTACTTATTAAGAAGAAATTATTTTTGAATAAATAAACAGTTAACAACATGAATTTAAAATATGTTAAATCAATAATTAATTTAATATATTAAATTGAGGACCGTCGTGGTGAAGAGGCGTATTGTCTACTTGTAAACGCGAGAAATATGGATTATTCTATTTCTATTTTCTGCCCTCTGGAAACTAGGCAAAGCCGGCGTTAAGTTCCGCCTCTACACACACAATGCCTCGAAAAAGGCGGAAAGCATGGACTAAGCAACGGAGTTTCTCAACACTCCACGGTTCACGGTTCGGTTCCACGGTTCATGTAGTCTCCTCTACCTACCCAGCCACGTGCGGGTGAAAATGAATGAATAAATGGATTTTATTTTAAATAATAGAATATACCAAAAGTTCGTCTAATTTCCAGATTCGATCAAGGCAAATCAACGAAAGGCGCGAGCAAACTCCGACGCGACCTGATCAACGCAGAGATCGCCAACCTACGGGACCTCCTACCGTTGCCGCCGTCGACGCGACAACGCCTGTCTCAACTGCAATTAATGGCACTCGTTTGTGTTTACGTGCGGAAGTCGAATTATTTTCAACAAGGTTTGTCCTATTACCTATTATAATAGCATATATTTTTTTTATTACACTTATTTTACGTGATTTTTGGTAGCAAAGTGTATAAGTGATTTATTAGTATCAAACGCGATGTGGAATTCGACCACTACGCACAATACGCAATATCTCGAATTTAGGCAGAATCCCGTAATCAGAAGATCTCGTAGGTGAAAAAATCCTAGTAACATTTCACTTAGTTGTTAAACTACAGTATTTTAAGTTGCGTTTTTGTTAGTTAAAGTTAACTTTTTTCTTGATTCATTGGCTCACTAAACTATGTCTAAAGCTTTAAATAAATATAAAGAATAGGATTTGAACTAGCACTAACTGAAACGTATTAAAGCTATTTTACAATCACAAGCACTAAATATAATATACTACTAGGTATTATAACCTTGCAACACCACACATACATGTCAGGGTCAAAAGTTCTTTCTATACTAAAAGTACACAGCTTCATAACAGGATCTTAAAAAGCTCTTTATTTTGTATTTATGTTTTACTTTGTGTAATATATCTTTTTAAAATTTAATGCCAGATTAAATATGAAAGAAAAAAAGTTTATTGAAACTTATTTGAATAATATATATTAAATAAATTAATATTAAGTGTATTTTCTAGAAAAGGCACTTAGTCTCGATTTCAGGCGGAAATCACAGTGACTTAACACTAACTTTTAGATGCTTAATTTATATGAAGGATGCTGCAAAAATACAGTATAACAGTTAATTTGGAATTACTGTATCACTACATTTCATATTAAGAGCTGATTTTTATAGTAAATTATTGCGATTAATGAAAACATATATATATATATATATATATATATATATATATATATATATATATATATATATATATATATATATATATATATATATATATATATATATATATATATATATATATATATATATATATATATATATATATATATATATATATATATATATATATATATATATATATATATATATATATATATATATATATATATATATATATATATATATATATATATATAAATATATATATATATATATATATATATAAATATATATATATATATATATATATATATATATATATATATATATATATATATATATATATATATATATATATATATATATATATATATATATATATATATATATATATACGATCTATTATATTATTATCCATAACGATACTCGATGCTTCACCACGGTATATTAAAAGTCCATAGGTTATGCCAGCATTAGGGCTTATCTGTGAGGAAGATCAACACTTAAATGGTTTTCTTGAGAAATAATGTTGTATTACCAACTCGTAAATAATTCCGTCGACCTCAACAATGTAGGTAAGTATCGATTTAGTTTATTTCAATCTTTCATCGTTCTTAATATTATAGTGCTGCTAACGGTGTTTTATATTTATTTTACTATAGGGAAAAATGGATTTTTATTTAAAATAGTACAGGCACAATAGTTATAACGTTTATTATAAAATAATATGATTGTTAATGTCAGCTAAAAGAATAGCTTACGACAAAGCTTAGTTTCTTGTCATACCGTCATAGAAATAAGAGATCATATTGCAGAGGAACTGCAGGACACATGAACCTAGTGTTTTAGACACTCTGTTGCATATAGTCCCTGCTTTCTCCGTTCCCGTCCCTTTTTGTACGCATTGCGTGTTGAGTAGCGGAACTGGAGTCGCGTTTTGCCTAATTTCTAGAGTAAAGAAAATTGAAATAGAAAAAGTCTAGTAGGTATCGAACCCTCAAACTGTCCCGTTTACAGGCAGACGCTTACGCCTCTGCGCCATGACGGTCCTCAACTATTTAACTAAATTATTTATGTACTAAAAAATTAAAAACTTTTTGATTTAAAACTTATTTCTAAATTACTACATATGCGTATATGCCTTGTATATTATTTTGCATAATACCCTAGTATAAGATACGGACAAGGTATCGGACAGACAGTGACAGCCCTCCATGCGTGTTAGAGATTAATTTATTCACGGTTTGTTAGGGTAAGTAGCTGCCAACGAGGCCTAATGCTGACCTAACTTCTAGAGGTCGTAGGAACGTTGCCTTCTAATATATAAAATGATATTAAAATCTTATTATTTTAGCTTTGATTCGTTTTGAATATTTATATCTGTTACTTTGACATCGCAACAATGTCACAAAGTGAATTATCATATAATATTTTATTATATATAACCTATCGAGCAAAATCAGGGCCCCGAAAGTAGTTTTTTTATGTAGAAAATGTAAGTCCAAAACCTCACTTTATCTTAACCCTGGGCCTTTCTGTCAAAAACGATTAAGCATCAGCCAGTTAGCAGTTTCCTTCAAGCTCAATTTACCGGATTATCACAAGGTCGCATTTCGTGCCTAAATATCTACATGCACGCTACCATCAAAACGCAGCCTTGAACCGATCAAACCGAAAATCGATAATTACGTAACAAAATCGATGTTCTCACGATTCGAATTACAATTACAGTTATCCTTATTGGTGGTTTAAACAATGGTTTCGCTTTTGATAGGAAAATTAGAGAAAATTAGCGAGTTGGAGCGGCTACCGTCTGATTGTTATTGGCACTAATGGTGCCCGCCGGGAGTCGAACCTGGGAGAGTGGTGTCACGCCTGCCGCACGCCACCGACCGCGGGGGGTTCACATGGCTTAGGAAGTCTGCATTTTTAGATATACATACGGAGATACGCTTTACTTTTTCTCACGATTTGTGTAGAAGTAAAATAGTATTATTTTATGGATGAATGTTTTGTAATACATTAATATTTAATATCTTTTAAAGAAAATATTGCTTTCGTAATTTACTTTTCTTTTTTTATCTAAAGCACTCTTAATTTTTATTAAATAAAAATAATACAATTGAACTAAGTCTCTAAACTTATTTCTATTTCAAAGACCGTTGAAGCTTTAATTTCGTTAACTAACAGCTTTTTTAAACTTAAAAACTTTTTTTAGATTTTAAAGTCTTATCCATCAAACTCTTTCGTTGTTTAAGATGACTACCGTCTTTGTTTCTATATGGCGCGGCCCGATAACCGTCGATCGTGGGAATCTCAGTTTGCATATGATTTGCTTAGTTTGTTCATCGAACGGTTGAATACTTATTGTTTCACAAATTCAGTATATTCAATTTAAAGGTTTTAAAACTTTTGTCATATTTACTACTATAATAGATTATCTCTAAGAAACCACAGAATTTTTAATTATTTTAAATATTGAGGTGTACAATTTTTATTAAGAATAACTATTAATTATATATATGTAGGTGAATATTTTATATATAAGCTATACTTTACCACATACAGCGATTTGTTGCTTAAAAATAAAAAAAAAACATAACATAACTATAAACAATATTGAAACAAGTCAAAGAGTAATCAATCCTTCAAGAATTTCATAATAAGTATATCTAAATACTAAAATTGCGGACCCGGCCTCGAATTAGCGAACACGCACGCATATTTTCTCAACAATTTTTGCATACCTCCATGGGAACTAGCATCTTTCAGTCTAATTGAGTACACCGCATCGGTAATGTGTATTACTTCGTGTATCTTCGGTGAATTTTTAATATTACATTTGTTTACGTTGGAATTTTTATAGATTGGTTATATGGAAAATATATAAATACGCGTTTAAAGGTTGTATAATATTTATTTATAACTTTATACTGTTTCCTGGTATAGCCGAATAGGTATAGGGTATTGTTAATATACGACGTTTCTTACTTTTTGAAAATAAAATATTATTTAATATTAAAATATTATTTATAAAAAAAGTTACTAAATTTCTACAATTTTAATTATCTTTACACTATTTCCGGTCTGCATTAATAAAAGTTATAAAATAAAAAAATATAAAATGTATAAAAATTAAAGTTAAATAAAATCATTGAAATTTATATATTGTCAGAATCTCGATACACGTTTACATTAACACTATGTTGTTTATTAGAGAAGATAACACAGACATATATTTACTTATCGTTTACATAAAACAGTCATTTATAAAATCACTACTTAACAAAGTCGATCGCTCTGTAAAGGATGGTTCTGATACAAAACCTAAGTGTTCGTTTACTACCAGTACAATTAATATAAGATGTACACTGAAGCCGTTTACACTATTTGAATAGAATAAACAAATTTATTCTATAAAAATTGTATAAATTTGACTTTTATATGTAAAATGTTCTGTTAGTTTTGCTTTTGTATATTATTATTTTTTCATTTATCTAAGTGCAGTTAAATTTGGGAAATTTAATTTAATAAAAACTATGAGATTTGCTTGAAACTCATCTGTTTTATCATTCTATACTTTTCATCCTTTATTAAGAAAATTTAATAAATTTTAATTAGTCTTATACCAACTGTACTAAAATTAGATTTTAACGTACTTATAACTTCAAAATTGTACTGAAGTTCTTTAAATGCAATACAAACTAAATATTTATAAATTTAGTATGTAATCATTAAATGAACACAGTTTACCTTAACAAATATATACAGAGTACTATTTTTAACTTGTACAATAATTTTCGCGCAATTATGTTAAATCATAGTGTTGTGAGCTTACAAAGAGACAATTGCGATATTAGTAATAGCACTAAGTAACGGCCTTCCCCTGTGCTTCGTATAATGATAGTTGATGCACTGTAAATGTATATTGCTTACTGTTTATAGGTTAATACGGTATAGGCATATATACAATTGCAAAATTGAAACAGGCAAAGCGCAGCGTTGAGTTCCGCCAAAAAGACAGAAACTAAAAAAAAATATACATATTTTTGTATATCTTATTAGATAATACATATTTCTTTTTAAAACAAAACAAATTGTATTCGAACACTTAAACTTAAATAAATATCATATTCATAAATAATCAAATATAACACTTTAAAAGCCATTTAACATTAGCATTAACCATATAAAATTGGTAATCAATCATGTCAAAATAAGAAAACATAATAAACCAATCGTAATTTCATTGAATATACAGTATTTTATCACCTCGGATATGCATATACAAATATGTTCACATATAATCCAATTAGTGTACACGCGGCTGTGTCATATTAGCATAAATTTGAATTTTAAAACAGTCTGAAATTACTTGCTTACTGGTTGAGAGCTTGACGACAGCTGGAGTCATCGATATTATATATTGATAGTTTAAAATGACATTTAGCTATTAGTAGCGTTTAAGCTGTTATAGAAAATTGTGGTACAGCGGCTTTATAATAACAAAAGTTGTACATTTAATTGTTTTTCCGGATATTTTAATTTCCACCTCCTAACGCGCAATATTATAAAATTAAAAATAAGACTAAAAATAATGTGTCTTAACACCATCTGTCTACTCTGCATATGAAGAAAGTAGCATGAAGCTTGCATTGATTGCTTTCAAGTATGAAGCTAAAAGAAAATTGACATATTAAACGGTCTATATGTATTCCAAATAAAAATATATATTTATATATATATATATATATATATATATATATATATATATATATTATATATATATATATATATATATATATATATATATATATATATATATATATATATATATATATATATATATATATATATATATATATATATATATATATATATATATATATATATATATAGCTAACATTTTGGAATCCAGATTATGTATAGATTCAAATATTTGCACTCTCATTAATTTATTATTTATTTGTATTTGTTCTTTACTTTTTTTATTAAATGTACACTTTTAAAAAAATCTTTGATCGTTTATAAAAGCATCTTTAAGCTCAAAAAGTTATAAAAATTAGAAATTACTTTTAAACAACCATAAATGCCGTTTAACGCAACATAACTTGTATGAGTTACTTTGATTATTAGGCCACAAGCACTAGGTCAAGGCAAGCTCACACACGTCCGTACCACGACTTATTGCCTCTACAGTATTTCTAGTTTTACAATTGAATATTGCTTTCGATAAGCATAATATGTTGTATACGTTTAGCTATACCAACCTTGAACGACGTTCTTAGCAATTAGAAAATAATAAAAATTAACAAAAACAAATTGCACGTAATTGCACAATCAAAACACAATTTCAAAACCTATTTCAATGTAATTTACAGTAGAAATGATCCCTAAATCTGTAAAGTTTGTACAAGATAATCTCCTGAAGTACATAGAGTAAGATATAAGCTAGTTTTGATTATTTATATAATAACATAGCATTATTCATATAATATATATCTAGCAAAAATAAATTTCTTTTTGGTGCGTTGCAATTGAATTGAAATTTGTAGCGTCTGACAGTAAGTTCGACTGGTATTATGATATATTAGGTAGCTATGACGTCGGGACTCACCACTCAAAGGTATTTTTTTAGTGGTATCAGAAATAACTGGCAGTTTAGTCGTTTAAAGCTTCAAATATTACATGCAATTGACGGCTCATTTCTAATCATTAAGATTTTTATATATTTTAACTACTTTTAAGCAATATATTATTAATTAATATTCATTAGTATTTCGTCTTGTTTCTTGTTCTCTAATAAACTCATTTGTTACCGGACTATTCGATTGAACCCAGAGCCACTATGTTGACTAATAGACTGTGGGCTGCTGCGCTTGGACGATGTTTTATAGGACTTTTTACTGTTATTATAACAAGTTATTACATGTTATTAGAATTACAAAAACTTATAATGTAGTAATTATTTCTTTAGCTGCAATTATGTACTTAGTACACATAGAAATATGTATGAAAATATTCGATTATATGAGTGTTAATATATTATGGCGCACTTCTGATTGAAATGAGTCATTATGTAGCTTCAAGCATTAAAATAATTATAGATGATAACATAAATACTATTAGCGTTACATAACAGTATTTTACGCTGCCAGTTACTGCAAAGTTAACTATAATGTATATATATATATATATATATATATATATATATATATATATATATATATATATATATATATATATATATATATATATATATATATATATATATATATATATATATATATATATATATATATATATATATATATATATATATATATATATATATATATATGAAAAGCCAGAAGGGCCTTCACCAGAACTCATTTTTATTTAGAGCGGGTAGATGGGCGTGGTAAAATAAACGTTCCAGTCCAAGATGTTAATTAAAATTTAATAATCACTGTAATCACAGGAATAGTTCGAATACACAGCACTTTTACACAAAAATCAATTAAGATAGTTCAAACAAAACGGCAATATGGCGGCAATCACAGCGATTCGTCATAAGTGTGGTGAACGGGCGCCGTCTCGTTCAAGATGGCTGCTCGCCTCACCATCGACAATGACGCTTCGCTAGGTTGACAGCTTGTCAACCTGATATAAGATGGAAACGCCGTCACGGCCAGACTGACATTCGACCGTCCACGGGCGTTTAACCTGAAACAAATTACGTTACCTGCGTAACCTGCTCGTTCATCCTCACTTCATGACATTTATCATCTACTCAGCACCACAGATAGACCAATCACATTTCACATATTTGAACATCCTGCCAGGTCTATCCCATCCGACATATGACCTGGACGACGTCTTTCGTCTTTACGAATCGCCAGACAAGCCAATCCTTGGCAGGATATGACCCGGACGACACCTTTCGTCTTTGCGAAAAGCCAGACAAGCCAATCCTTGGTAGGACATGGCCCGGACGACACGTTTCGTCTCACTTATAACTAGCAATCATCCAGGACAAGTCAGCCCTCGGAATGGACCCGACTCGGACGACAATTTTCGTCGAATGATACTAGGTTCATCACATGACAAGCTGACCCTCTGCATGGGTGAGGCTCGGACGACAAATTTCGTCTACTCTCTGAGACTAAGGCGTGCATCATCTAATCAAACAAATTTCTAAACATTCAAAATATTCACGACGTACATTACACATTCAATACCTAGCAGTAAGTATAGTGAGTAGACAAATACCTACCTATGATAGTGAATTGTCTTGTTTTAATGTATTTCAACTTCGTAAATAACGTCCCACGTTTCGGGGTCTGAATGAGCACTCATTGTGTCTGAGTTGGCTGTCATAGTACGTGAGTCCCCGGAAGCGGTATCAGAGCATACGGTCAAGGTGTCTAGACGGTCTACTGACTCGTTCTCATTGTTAAAGCCCAATATATTTTCTTGATTATCCGACGCCGTCTCGGCCTCATCCTCATTCAAAAGACTAGTCGCGATTTCTAGTAATCCGATATGTCCCTGGGGCACTGCGCGCAAATTCTCGTGAGAGTATTTAAGAACTCGATTGAAACTACCTGCTATGTTTTTAAGCTCGTAACGATCATTATTTAAAACTTCTGTAATTACGAAAGGACCCCTGAATTTCCTATCCAATTTAGTTTTATTGCGTTCGTTGTTTTTAATGAACACGTAATCACCTTTGGAAAAGGGTTTAATTTTTGCGCGACCGCGGTTAAATCTAACAATTTCAGATTCAGCAGCTTTCTGAATATTTATCGAAGCATCCTCTCTAATCGAATCGACATCCAAGCGAACCGCATTATTGTTATCGATACAGTTTATTTTGGCCATACCTAAAGAATCGGAATTAATCCCGAACATAAGCTCTGATGGTGAATGTTTAGTAATAGCAGACTTGGTACTATTTAGGGCAAGTTGTATATTGCCTAGTTCGTCACGCTACGTTTTGTTAGGGTCGTTTTCTACTATAGTTAAAATGCTCTTGAGAGTACGCATTACTCGCTCGACTTGACCATTTGCTCTACTGGAACCCGTCGCTATAAAATGAAGTTCTATTTTATGCTCATTGCAGAATGACTTAAAGTCAGAACTGATGTAGCAACGACCTTGGTCCGCAATAATTCTTTTTGGTGCTCCGAAAAGATTAACTGCTTTTTGTAGAGCATTAATCGCACGCTTCGCGTCAAGAGACAAGGTATGTTTCAGTAAAACGAACTTTGTGAAAGCGTCTATGATTACTGAGCAATACTCCTTCCGATCACTCTTTCCGCTCAGCTTTCCCGTGAAGTCAATATGAATCGTATGCCACGGTACAGGTACCTTTGGAATCGGGTGAAGCTGAACGGCTTGAGGTCCGGATGGGCCTATGTATTTTCGGACACATTTAGACATGTCCGGGAACCAATATTTCTCATAAAGCTTGTCAAGCGTTTTTTCTTTACCTAGATGTTGTAATTCAGTGTGTACATGATTTATAAGGCTCCAAATAAGAGATCGTGGAACTACTGGCAGCCAGGATACTACTTTATTCCGAACAATTTTCCGGTAGAGGATGCCTTCTCTTACATCGTAAGTTTGAGCTACAGTCTCAGGAAAACTATTGTTATGGTATTTCGAAATAAGATCTTGGATTTCGGCATCTCGTTTCTGTTCAACAGATAGCCAGCCGTGGTGGAGTTCGATAAAATTAACAGATTGAATTTGAGATTTTTCGAGTTCTGTGGTATTGTCAGAATCTGGATCCGGTAAAGGGTTCCGAGACAGAAAATCAGCGTGTTCCATCCTACTGCATTAACGATACACGATATCGAAATCGTAGGCTTGCAAATATGCCCAACATCGATATACGCGAGGAGTTAAGTCCTTCTTAGACTTTGACGCTTTTAATGAATTGCAGTCGGTAACAACTACAAAATTCCTGCCGTACAGGTAATGTCGGAAGTGCTCTATTGCTCTTACTACTGCTAAAGTTTCTAGTTCGTAAGAGTGATAGCGCGACTCCGCATCCGACGTCCGACGGCTAAAATATTCTACTACATGGGGAAGGTTGTTTTTCTTTTGCAAGAGGATCGCTCCATACCCATCGGAGCTAGCGTCAGTATGCAGCTCTATAGGGAGGTCGGGGTCAAATATGGTAAGTACTGGTTCGGATGTAAGAATGTCTATTAACTGTTTACGTATCCTTTCATGTTCCGGAGTCCAGGTAATACGTCCTTTGAGTTTCGTAAGTGGGTAGAGAGGACCAACTATATGAGTAAAATTGGGGATGAATTTTCGGAAATAAGATGCCAATCCGAGGAATTGTCGAACATTTGTAGCTGATTTGGGCTCTGGGGCATCTATCAACGCTTGAATTTTTTGTGAGTTGGGCCTAACTTCACCAGACTGAATAGAATATCCTAAGTAGTTTATCTTTTGTTTCATAAACTTACACTTCTTTAGGTTAATTGAAAATCCAGCTTCTGATAGTGCAGCCAATAGATCATCAAGGCGCCGCAAACCTTCAGAAATGTCCACTGAATAGGCCAACACGTCATCCATATATATCAAAGGTTTTTCTTTAAGGTGGCTAAATGCCTTTGTGATACATCTCTGAAGTACTGAAGGCGCGTTTCGTAACCCAAATGGCATGGCGAGGTATTAGTAATGGACCTCATTTGTGACAGTTGTTTTCTGTTTCGACTGTTTTCTGAATTGAGTTGGGATGGACAGGGATCTGGTGAAAGCCAGCAGCCATGTCCAAAGAAGAAAAGAAGTTGGCCCCAGCAAGCTGGTCGATTTGTTCGTCAATGCGGGGCAAAGGGTAATGTTCCGGTACAGTATTAGAGTTTAACTCCCTATAATCTACACAAAGCCTATACGAATTGTCCTTCTTTTTCACGAGGACAATCGGGCTTGCAAAAGCAGAGGCACTCTCTTGGATAACTCCAGCATCTAACAATTTTTGGACTTTTTCCCTAATTATTTGTTTCTCTATAGGTGCACTTTTGTTAGGACGCCTATACACTACTTTTTGAGGGTCTACCAATATTATCTCAAATACTCCTGTCTTAACTCGTTTAGTCGGTGTACCTTCGATAAAACTATCAGAATCTTTTCTTAAAATTGAAATCAACATTTCCTTATCACACCCTTGTAAATCTGTATCAATTTGATTTAAATCTAAAGGATCCGATTTATTACAAATATTTGATTGTTCTTTGGCATATATAACAAGATTATCATTGTCAATTTTAACACATAACCCTAAATCAAAAATATCTCTGCCAATTATAATAGGATCTGATATGTTGCAATCCTGTACTACATCAAAAAGCAAAGTAATAAAGCGATCACCGATTTTAACCTCACTCAGAATTTGTGTAGTACATAGCACATCATTGCCACCGATACCACTAAGATACACACCGTCTTTACGCGCAGTACCCAAAAGTTTATCGCAATAACTTTCTTTTAAAAGCGAGCAAGATGATCCACTATCAAATAAAAAAGGACAGACTCACCGGAAGATGTTTTCAAAGTACCCCTGGACGGACGGTGCTCACAATGTTGGACCTCCTTGACCGCAGCCTTGCTTCCATTCTTCTTGTCAGGACAGTTAGTTGTCACGTGCCCTCTTTTTCCACAAGTGTAGCAAGACACGGGAGTTGTGTTCTCCAATGTTCGCGATGAGCTGGGTACCTCTTGAGATGCAAATCTGAAGTTGTCACGACGTTTTCGACAGTCTGCGAAACGATGTCCTATTATTCCACAGAAGATGCATCTGCCTGAGAATCTTTCAACTGACCGGAGGCGCTTGATCTCAGGCTCACTGGTATCTCCACCACCATCCGATCGGCGTTTTAAGGACACACCTCCGAGTACTCGAAATAGTTGAACGCGAGTCGTAATATTGTGAGCATTTAATTCGCGACGTATTAGTCCATCCTTTTTACACAGTACTGATATCACAAATCCAGTAACTACTTCTTCAGGCATCGTGCACTTCGGAATCCGTTCGATCAAGTTCCACAGACGTAGTGCAGATTCAGAAGCTGTTTCTTTGGCAGCGATTTGAAATCCTAATATGTCGTCGAAGTAATCCTGCAGCAACTTTGGTTTTGAAAATTTCGCCATTAGACATTGCTTGACTACAGTCCAGGTCATTTCGTTTATATTCAGTTTAGTAATACAGGCTGAAGCTCGTCCTTTCAAGGCGCTGGTAAGGGCCATGAGCAAGTCTATTCCGTCTAAATTTTTCTTAAGAACGATAGCTTCGGTTATATTGCACCAAGCCTCAACGTCAGACTCTTCGTCGTCTGGGTTTAAAAGGTAACAATTGCGTAGAATGGGTAGTGTTGACAGTTGGTGTTTGCTGAGTTGCGAGAACTCGAGATAACAACGCCTCCATACTGCTTAGTAATTTTTCGGCGTCCGTTTTTGTCCGTTGACTCTCAATTTGGGCACCATCGAATCCCACTTCTGATGAAAAGCCAGAAGGGCCTTCACCAGAACTCATTTTTATTTAGAGCGGGTAGATGGTCGTGGTAAAATAAACGTTCCAGTCCAAGATGTTAATTAAAATTTAATAATCACTGTAATCACAGGAATAGTTCGAATACACAGCACTTTTACACAAAAATCAATTAAGATAGTTCAAACAAAACGGCAATATGGCGGCAATCACAGCGATTCGTCATAAGTGTGGTGAACGGGCGCCGTCTCGTTCAAGATGGCTGCTCGCCTCACCATCGACAATGACGCTTCGCTAGGTTGACAGCTTGTCAACCTGATATAAGATGGAAACGCCGTCATATATATATATATATATATATATATATATATATATATATATATATATATATATATATATATATATATATATATATATATATATATATATATATATATATATATATATATATATATATATATATATATATATATATATATATATATATATATATATATATATATATATATATATATATATATATATATATATATATATATATATATATATATATATATATATATATATATATGTATATATATATATATATATATATATATATATATATATATATATATATATATATATATATATATATATATATATATATATATATATATATATATATATATATATATATTAATTATAAAGCTCATACTCTCTCTATGTCTCTAAACGTTCATAATACCTATGTTACACCTAAGAAATTGTTGTCCAAAGTATATGCTAAGCATATTCTAATTTGAAAATTTAGTATTTATAATATAAATATTTTAAGTGTTGCACAATACAGGCGTAGAGAAAGAAATCCTTAGTCATTTTAATAAGCTTTTTAAAGCTTGTACCAATGTTAATTCATTCTATTGTAGATAAATACTGAAAAGAATATAAAAATTCAAACGCAGCGACAATTGAACCCGTGCCCCAAGGAAACTATCCATGCTCTCTGACCATCCCCTGCTGTCCGTTCTTCATCACACTGGGTAGTTTACAATTAATTACACAGTTAACATATCTGTAAAGTGATTTTAACAAATTTCAACTACTTAAATAATATTAGAGATTATTTCTCCAAAACGAGACACTAGGTTGCTATGGTTCCTGCAGCTCCCTCTACCTACCTTGCCATGAGCGAGATAAAAGCGTCAAGAAAATACTATCATTTAGTAGCCAGAGTTTCTAGGACAAATAAGACGTGGGTTCGAATCCAGCTGTGTTCAAATTATACTATATTACACTAATACTATATTTTAGCGTGAGTTGTGAAATCCGACATATAAAAATTAACTATCTACAAAAATCAATTACACTCACCTATTGATTAATTGCAAAACACTTTGCTAAACATAAATTAAGAAATCATAAAAAAATATATTAACAGTTTTATTCAACAACTAAGATAGTAATACTCGATAAAGATAATTTACAATCAAATAGAGTACGATTCTATTTGAATAGATCTGTGGTGAGATAACACCTGCGTTATTATCAAGATTCTATCAAAACCCATATTTACTTGGTATTTTTCATTATATCAATTATTTTGTACTGTGACATATTTAAAAATTTATAATCTTTTTTCACAGTTAAATATTGCTCTTAAGTACTAAAAGTAATAACTACTAAGAGTAGGCTGTTCTCGTCTATCTTGACAGAATCAAATTTATATAGTTATAACATCTTGACAAAGCAAAGCGCGGCGTTGAGTTCCGCCAATCAACACGCAATGCCTCGAAAAAGTCTGAAAGTGGGGACGTAGAAAGCAGTTTGAACACTAGGTTCACATAGTTCCTGCAGTTCCCTCTGCCTACCCTGCAACATGGGGGATAAAGCGTGGAGCTAAAAAAAAATGTTAAAAATATTTAAAATGTTGAATTTCCGCCTAAAGCCTCCTTCCACCTTATTCATATTTCTTTGGTAATATTACCAAAGAAATATAGAGCTTAATGTTTTGTTATCTGTGTAAAAATAATATAAATTTACTACAAGTTAACTAACCTAAGTGTTTCTTATAGTAACATATTTTACCACAAATTCTACTGTGTGTTCCTAAATTTCATAACTCTAAGTCGCCTGAAACCATATACGTCTTCATGCAAAACGCAAAATATTTATAAACGTTCATATTTTTAAATTACGCTGATATAGTTAGTTATAGTTTCCTGAATATTTAATATATAAATATATAGAATATAGAAAAATTAGGGCACACTAGGAGGTTATAAGGTTTTTGGGAAAAGGCTCCTGACTAATAACTAAGTAGATTTTATCTTATCAGTATAAATATCATATTCACCTTACAAAATTCTGACAAGAGACCATCACGCTGGTATACTATTATAAATGAACTTAAATAACATAATTACTACGACCTTAGTACAAGTTTCGGTAGCTTTTACGTAACCACTAACGATTGTGCCGCAATAGTTAATCAAATTAATTGTCCACCAATTCTAACAATTAACTCCTAGTGAGGTTAGAAATAATAATTTGGTATCGATTATTGTATGTCGATTACGATTATATTTAATAACCGATTAAAATTAACGTGAGACGTTACAAGATACAAAATACAAAAATCACAATATATGGAAATGATTACGTACAATTTTTTTGATAGTAAAGCGCCAGCTACGAAATAAGCTTAGACGTCGTAAATTTTAGTCTTGGATAGAAAAGCTTACATATTTAATAGAATATTAATAGTAAATCTTATTAATTTAAAATATGTAACGAAAAACTTAATACATCGCTATGGTAAGTTAAAAGAATTATTTTCACACAAGTCTTTATGACTCTTCAATGAACATTACAAGTTAAGTTGCCTTAAATTCCTACACTCAACTGGCGATGTAAACATGAAAAGAGGAGAACAGTTTTGAAAATTCTAAAAAATGCGTGAAGACGAAAATATTTTTTTTACCTTCACGCTTTATCCCGCCGATAACAGGATGGGCAGAGGAAACCACAAGAACCGTGGAAACCTAATATTAAGACACTCCGTTTCCCGCTTTTCAACCATTGCTGTTGAGTGGCAAAACTCGAAACGACGCACTAAGCTAGTTGACGGAGTGGAGAAAATGCAAATGAAAATATCCATCCTCCCCGAGTGATAATCGAACCCACAACTCGTCGCGTTCACAGATAGATACTGCACTTCTGCATCATGACTGTCCGTAATTTATTTAATATATGTATTTACATATAATTGTGTATACATTAGACTTAGTGTATTGTCTATTTATATCTGATATTAGCTCATTATTAATTCCAACAGCCGCTTGTCTTATCTGCGAGAATATAAGATAGACTTAGGAAATAATCGTAAATACTTTGAAACGTAAGCATTATATTATATGACCTTAAGTCCTAAGAGTTACTCAAAAGCTATGATAATATCAGTATAGGGATTTAGTTGTTATTTTCTATATTGTTTTAGTGGTGGACACAAATTTATTGTAATTTTATTTAATTTTATAGTATTTATCTTTATCATATCGACATATAAATATAAATGGCCATGTTATCTTTGAATTATATTAAGACAAGCTTCACGTAATTCTGTATATGTTAGGGTAGATAGAGGGAACCCAGTATTAAGATTTTTTTTTCCCACATTCCATTTAAATTCCATTATGTTGTAAGTTTCTTAGCGGTATTCAACTCAGCAGTTTGTCTCAACATTAGATCGAGGAAACGACTAATGATTTAATAAATAATTTCATAGAAAGGCATATATTTGCTACCTTACAAATTTTAATAAAAATTGAGACTCAATTAACTTAATTTTAATTTAATTTAGGCCTTAGATTTTATTTATTTTTATGTTTCTTTTTTTGCAAGACAGTATTTTACCAAATATTTAAAACTCAGGCGTTGCGTGTTGGGTGGTGAAAATCAACATCGTATACCACTTCATATTAACAGAGAGAAGCTCATCGTGTTTGCTATATATCATGTACATTAGTTGACATAGGCTACAATAGCCTCATTTATAGAATTCAATTTTTTTATATTGATTTTAACGCTCAACTGTTGTGTCACAATTTCACTATCATGTTATTGTAATTTTCTAAGTAACATTTTCTTTTATATTTAATTTAGTAGAAGATATGGTGTACGATTATTATAAGTTCAAATACAATTTACAGTCTAATAAAACACAAAAGTTGTAAGTGTTAACAAAATGAAGATGCAGAATAAAACGACATATTAATAGGTCAATATTTTTGCCTTCCTTAGGAAATGTAATAAGTATCGTATAACAGTAAATATATGTTTATGTTGTATCAAAAAAATTTAATATTTTGTATATTTCACCTGTTTCTTACTATTAAATTGTTCTTAGGTCTTTATAAAAGACGTTTCTTGTATTTCGTATAGCATTATTAATTACATTTTACAACCAAAAATCACACTGTAAGGTTTTGACAAGGTCAAATCAAAAACTATGTACATGTAATACATCAATCGCCATTAACACACAGCGACATGACCTCACATGAAATTATTGTCGGTTCTCACTTTCAATTGTTTTAATAAAATTACACCTTGTGCAATAAAAGGTCGTTTAGATGAGAACGATTATTTTATATTTTTTAATTGCGTATCGTTTATAGTTCTTTATGTATGTGATTGATGTATAGGTTAATTATTTTTAGCATCTTTATAATGTGTATTATTCACAGTCGTAGATCAGTTGGAGCGAATCTAATAAAAGTTATTTTGGAAACATGATTAAGAATATACGTATGTGGTATTATCTTTTTATATTTATTTTTTAAAAAATTCAATGACTTTCGATATCCACCAATTGAAATGTGGTCATAATGCATTAATTTCTAATTTTTTTAATTTCTAGTTTTGCCTACCATTTATTTGTGTGTGAACAAATTAAGAATAGTATCTGAAATTACTTAAGCCCTGAAGTTAATACTCTATTACAAGAAAAAATTTCGTTTAAATTTAATGCTTTATTTAATTATTTATATCTAGATCTGGCATTAATCAGAGGGCCCACGTCTATTGGTAAAACGTCCTACTCAATTTCCTCGTTCAGAACGATACCAAACCAGTACGTTAAAGATATTTGTTATAATTAATTAGAAATTAATGTTTTGTTACACTATTACTCTGTATAACTTAACCCTTCAGTATACAATACAGTTTACAAATCGTTACAGTTCGTAAATGTAATCGAGATTGAATTCTCATTCTATATATATATATATATATATATATATATATATATATATATATATATATATATATATATATATATATATATATATATATATATATATATATATATATATATATATATATATATATATTAATATTCTTTATTGCATTAAAAAAAAAATGAGAAAGACAGAAATACAGAAATATCATGAGCAAAGGTGGACTTATCTCTATAAGAGATTTCTTCCAGCCAACCTGTGAAAGTGGATGAAAGCAGAATAAACGAGAAGACAGAAAAATGCAATATAAGGATAAAAAAAATAATAATAAAAAAATCAATACATAAGGCATAGAAAATATACATACATATACACACATAAGTAAATAGACATACTTATATAAATACATACATATATATACATACACACATACATATATACACAAAAAAATATAATATCAACGAAACATAGTTAAATTAAGATTTCAGATACTTTAAAGTTCATTAAGTAAGTGTTTTTTTAATAATGATTTAAATGAAACAATTGATTGACTCTCTTGAATGGCCTTGGGCAGTTTATTCCAAAGTAGTGGAGCCTGTACGGAAAAGGACTTTAGGAGAAATTTGGTATTGCTCTTAGGAATGTCTAGCATTGGTAAAACACCAGACCTCCTCGAGCGTGTAGGAGCGGGAAGGATTTTAAAACGGGAACGTAGGTAAGGAGGGAAATTATGGTAGTTAATTATCTTAAACAGAAGAGAAAGGATATGCATATCACGGCGAAAACGAATAGGGAGCCAATTAAGCTGAGCACGAAAATGGGATACGTGGTCGTACTTACGAAGACCGTAAATGAAGCGTATAGCGAGATTTTGAAGACGCTCTAATCTGTTAAATTGCTCCTCAGTCACATCCAAGTAGCAGACATCGGCATAGTCGAGAATTGGGAGAAGGAGACATTGCGCTAGCATTACTTTTGTTTTATGGGGGAGAAAGAATTGGAGACGCTTAAGAGAACGATAGGAGAAATGCATACGTTTACTAAGATCGCTAATGTGGTGTGTCCAAGACAAATTGCAGTCAAAAATTAGACCCAAATTCTTAACTTTATCGTAATATGGAATTTGAGTTCCAGAATATATAATCGCGGGTGTTGCATTCCAATTAATTTTACTTGCAAGTCGGCTACTGCTGATTATAATTGCTTGCGATTTTTTCGGGTTCACTATTAAACCGAAGGATTCAGCCCAACGTTGTATAGCAGCTAGATCGTTATTTAAAATATTGATAACATCCGACAGTTCATGAATATAGCCATGTCGATACAACTGCAAATCATCCGCATACAGATGGTAAGGAGAAGAAATGACTTTGGAAATATTGTTTATAAAAATAGAAAACAGAAGAGGAGAGAGAATGCCGCCTTGTGGAACGCCAGCAGTGAGATCTAGCCAAGATGACGTATGGTCATTCACTTTCACGCATTGTTGGCGTCCGAAGAGATAAGAATGAAACCAGTTTATGGCTGAGGAAGAAAAATTTACTGCGCGAAGAGAAGCAAGAAGTATGTCGAAATCAACAGAGCTAAAAGCATTGCTGAAATCCAGAAGTACCATTGCGGTGAGCTTGGTGTTATCCATGGCACACCGAATGTCCTCCGTAATATTCAGCAGTGCACTAACTGTGCTGTGGAAGGGACGGAAACCAGACTGGAAGGGACATAGGAGATTGTTTGAGGAGAGAAAGGAATACAGTTGGTTATAAACAATGGATTCAAGTACTTTGGATAGGATAGGCAGGATGGAGATAGGGCGATAGTCAGAGACTAAGGAGGGATTAGAGGTTTTAGGTAACGGAACAACATAAGCATTTTTCCACAGAGAAGGAAAGACATTACGTGACAGTGAGAAATTTAGAATGTGGGTGAGCACTGGTGCAATGTTCTCCAACACGGGAAGAATCATCTCAAGGCTGAGATTGTCACTTCCGATGGCTTTAGTGGATATGGAGCGAACATACTTCTTGACTTCATCTTCTGATACAGAGTTAAATGCAAATAGGGCAGATTCAGGAATGTCAATATAAGACAAAGAAGAAAGTGTTTCCTGTTTTCTTTGGTTGTTAATACTTGAAGTAGGTTTACTAAAGAAGGAATTCAGAACATTGAGATCCACTGAAATATGATGGCGATCAGGGGATTTCCCTATACCAAGTGACTCTAAGAATCTCCAAACTTGGTCGTAAGATAGGTTTTGAATAGTATTGTGAATATAGCGGCGTTTGGCATCCCTACACATTCTGTTGCAAATATTACGCAGTCTTTTGTATGTAGCTAAATTTTCATCACAAGGATGTTTTTTGTTTCTAGATTTGGCCCGATCGCGCTTAGCCATGCATCTTTTGATAATTGGGGTCAACCAGGGCGCGGGTGCATGCTTCATTCGAACTGGTCGTATTGGCGCATGAGTGTTGTAGATATTAATCAACTCAGTAGTTAGTGATTCTACCATATCGTCAATGTTACTTAATGACATTATGGGTGACCAGTCGATGTTCTCCAAATCTGCTCTAAAGCGTTCCATGTCGATAAGCTTAAAATTACGCTGGAAAAAAATTTTGCCTCTAACTTTAGGAGGGCGTAGCTTATATGAAAGGAAAATAAGGTCGTGAAAAGAGAAAGGTGCAGTCAATTGGCCGTGAGAGATCAAAAGAGGAGACTTAGAAACTGAGATAATATCAATAAGGGAAGGCCTGCAGTTAGGAAAATAGTGTGTGGGAGAAGACATGGGTAAAATATGTAAATTGAGAGATTCATTAATAGCTCTTAACTGTTTACTTCTCGTGTCGTTTTTTAATAAACATGTATTTAAGTCGCCCATACAAATTATATGTTCATACTGTTGTGAAAAGTTTTCCAAAATGTCCTCCAGAAAACTAAAATAATTTACTTTGTTATTGGGGGCATACAAGACACCGAGAAGAATTTTTTTATGGTGTAGGACTATTTCCAAGAAAAGGTACTCAAGAAATCCTACAGGTTGACTAGGAGAGCAAGAGATTACACTGGCAGGTATGTTGTTGCGAAGGTATATACCAACACCACCCCCACCCCGCTCAGTGCGATCATTCCGGAATAATTGAAAACCTGGAAGGGAGTAGCAAGCAGATGAAAGGCATGGTTTAAGCCAGGTTTCAGATATTAGAATACAATCGACTGTGCCGGAGCCAAAGGATGCGAGAAGATCAGTATAATGAGCAGGTATGCTCTGCGCGTTGATATGCACTAAGGAAAGAGAACCAAAAGGATTATTAAATATATTTGATAACTTTTCTGAAAGAGTATCTGTATCTGAAAAAGAAGAATTATTACAATCAATACTATCATAAATGCTAGATGAGCAAGACAAGAACTCATCATCTGTGTTCATAGTTTTAAATTATTAAAAATATACAAATAATAAAAAAATATACAAAAAAAAAATATACACGAATAATAAATATAAATAAATTTATATATAAATAAAAATTAAAAAAATATATTCAAAAAACAAATAATAATAATAATCCACGTGCACAAGTTGACTAACCAAAAAAATATTACAACACATAAAGAAATTAAAAAAAAATATGTCTATACTTAAAATGGATATTACATAAAAAGAAACGTAATTGTAAACAACCATATCATCTATATCGTTTTTACTCTGTGACATTTCGTGATACGTCAAATATTATGTCACATTGAAAGTAAACAAATGGGAATGTTTAGTGTTTTTGGTTAACAAAAGAAACTTAAATATTTGACAAAAAAAAACAACTAAATACATTAAATACACGAAATATCACGTATAAACCGACGAAATTGAGGAGATAAAAACAAAACAGATATCCGACTAACTGTTGTTAGAGGATTTTGGATTTTGTGTGATTAACAGTTTGAGCTCCGACATAGAAGATATTTTCACCTTAGATTTGTTAGCCACTAAAATAACTATCATGCCATCAGCTGACCAGCACTTCTTAATTCCAAAGTGTTTACGAGCTGCGACGAACACTTCTTGGCGCGACTTTGATAGGAATTCAGTCAACGTTATTTTAGTGCCTTTTAACCTGGTCTTCATTTTCCAAACGCTGGACCGGACCTGCACACTGGAAAATCGTACAAGGATGGGCCTGGAGGAATCCTTTTTTGAACCGAGTCTGTGGCAATATTCAATTGAAGAAGAACCAACATCGGACAACTTCATATGTTTCGATAAAACGTCGATAGTCTGTTTTAAAACATCTTCGTCTTTGTCTTCTCTAACACCATGGAATAAAAGCACTTTTCTTCTTGAATGTGTCTCTAAACGATCCAGTCCAAGAGCTACCAGTTCAACCTGAGATTTTAATAGGCTGAGGGTCTTCCATACAAAGGCCTTGAAAGTAAAGAACTCAGCGGCCAATGCTTTGATAGTGGGGGTGGGAGCTGCAGAGCTAGGCTGAGACAGATTCTTCTCAAATTCTCCCATTCTTGAAGAGAACATGGCAGATAGTTCCTCCATGCTTTTTAGTAACTTTTCTACATCCATTATTAAGTTCTTTGTGCAAAAATTATGTTGGAAAGTGTAGTGCTAGTCAACTTAAGAACAGGTAATAAGTTTTTTAACATATATCCTTAATAATTTAATTAAAAAAAAAAATAATAAAAAACTATAGAGCGTTAAAATACGTGTGAGCACTTTCGTGTCTACCCGCGAAGAAAAAAGTCTTATATATATATATATATATATATATATATATATATATATATATATATATATATATATATATATATATATATATATATATATATATATATATATATATATATATATATATATATATATATATATATATATATATATATATATATATATATATATATATATATATATATATATATATATATATATATATATATATATATATATATATATATATATATATATATATATATATATATATATATATATATATATATATATATATATATATATATATATATATATATATATATATATATATATATATATATATATATATATATATATATATATATATATATATATATATATATATATATATATATATATATATATATATATATATATATATATATATATATATATATATATATATATATATATATATATATATATGTATATATATGACAAATGCGGCATTTTCTATTATCCACATTTCGTTTTATTTGTCGAAGTACCTTATGTACAAAAAGAAAATAATACACACAATATTTGTTTCGTATTAAATTATTGCATAAAAAGGACAATCACTTAAGGGTTAAAAACCTTGCCAAAATCAACGTAGCTGCCTCGCTTGATTGGATTGCGCTGACAAGTATTACAAATCAAAAATTGATGACTCAATCTCTATATAACTTATTGATACGTGATTGATAAAGAAATATCATATTTCATTCATGTTTACGCGCAATTTTTGTTTGTCTTTCGCTGACAGCCAATTTACTGATTGTAATGATTTATTTGATATTTTAATATTGATTGCGAACAGATTGACCTTCGGATTGTTTATTTTAAATTTACATTACACTTCATGTAATCCTACAAGTAAATAGATATTGCATAGCAGAAATAAGCATATACTTGGGAAGGAACTGTAACAGACTAACAGTCATAGAGCGGTGACTGGATAAAAAAACTTTAAGCATTTTCTCACATAATAAATATTCCCTTTTGTCTATTTTTTGACTTTTAAAACTTAAATACATTAAAGTAAATGTATATATTACATTTCAATTGGAAATAGAGACCGAACCCCTAATAAATATCTATCAAGATTGAGATTATATTACTAGTTTATTTCTAAAAATGTTCTAGGACATTACGTATTTTTAGGAAGGATTTAGTGTTGTATGGTAACCAAAATACTATGTACAACAGCTCTACTTTTGAAATAAGAGAAATTTATGTCCCTGTTTATACTTGGCCCTATACTCGTACATTATCTGACGCGATCACCGCCCAACTATCTAATTTCTAATCTAACTACAATTTAATTAATAGTCACTTGTTGAGAACGATTTCATACTTGATTTATAAGCCGATTGACCTGTATTTTAATATCGATTAAAATACATAAGTCGATTAAAAAGAACAAGCTAGCTGTGTTTCCGCTTTAGTTTGTAATTTGTTTTGACAAATGCGTTCATGTATTGCTGATTGTGTGTTTATATTTTTAATTGTCGATTTCGTTTCGATTATTATCGATATTATTTTTTAGCCTGTAACAATTACTGTTATATAAATATATATTATCTTATGTTTAGTAATAGCGTGTTCATATTCTTATGCTTATTAGGTATTTTGAATTACTGTAAGGACTGCTTATTATAAAAGAGGCTAAGTCCATTTTCTCCTTGTTAGGGAAAATTAAAGATTAACCTATACATGTTAATTAAATGTAAAAATAATTTATAGGCTACTTATAGGCTAAAATTAAATTATTTAAAATAAACAACGCAAAGACTTTTTTAAAAAAACTATTTAGAATACAGAAAAATACGTTGTATTCCCGTGTATGCTGATATCATCATTTTCAGTATAAACAGTGGACACTATAAACGTATAAATTACTTTATCAACTACTGTAATTTATTATAAATGGAGAATTGCCTAAAATATACATATTTTAGCACAAGTTTTTGACCTTTAAATTGAATTGAAATCTCAAGAAGACTTTGAAAATTTAATTATCGCTAATATTTAATAGGTATATCCCAAAAGTGTTACCTAAATAAAAGCTTTAACTAACCATCAATGCGTATCATTGTAAACTATGCGAAAAGTTTTAACTATGAAACCAAGGTTAGATTATTTAAAATAATGTTAAAAAATTTATCGTTTTACGAAATTGTATGTAATACCTTAATAAATGTCAAGGAAAATCAATAATTATAACCATGAATTGTATAAGTTTAAGAAATATTCCCAAAACACGTTATTACCTTTTACAATCAGGTGTTCGGAAGTTAATAAATATGAACATAATTACATACTATAGCTTTATTCTGCGATTCAAGGCAAAAGCGCTAATTTTTTATCTATTTATTTTGATTTTTCTTCTTAAATAATTTGTATTCACTACATCTCCAAATATGTACAAATGCTTTGTATATTTTTATCTTTTTAATATTTTTTTAATAGATACTTGACACTTTCAAATTTCTAATACAATTTAATATAACTGACATATAACTATTAATAAGAATAACTTGGCCACTAAAATATACATATAACCTCTATATATATAATATAAACATATATTATATTATATAAAGCTCCGATCTTTGCATTCTTATCACAATTATCTTAATAAACCGTTTAAGCAATTACAATTAACAAAATTTCCGGCATATACGAGTCCAAATTAAAACGCTAATGCCTCTGGCAAAAATATTATGGCTGGCAAAATTGATTTTATATGAGTAATTCAATTTTTTTACTATTTGTAGATTTAGTTTTGAGATTTATAAATAGATCATTCTACATCTCAATAGTTAGTTCTCGAGGCTTCGCCTTGAGAAATATTGTATTTACTTTAAGCAACTTTATCAATTAAACTCTTGAATAATAATTTTATTGTCATAGGTATAAATAATCACCTTGTTTTTCTTCTTTACGTTTTCTAAGACACTCCGTTGTCCGTTTTCCTTTCGTTTTCGCTGATTTGTAAACAATTCGTGTTGATTGGCGGGACTTGACGTCATTCAATGTCAGAGCATAGAAAATAGAATATAATAATCTCTCTCTTTAATAAGAGATTGAATCTTTAACTATATAAGTTAAGAACAAACACTTTGACAGTGAATGACTTTAAATGTAATGATCATAGTGTAAGAAAACTCAACTATTAATAATAAATTTAATAAGAATGATTATTATATGCCTACTATCTATATATCTAATTTCTACTAAATGTACATGAGACTGACTTACGACAAAAAAGATATGAATAATTGTTGGTTTTTCAAATTTAATAAAAAAATTAACTTAACTTGAATACTTCCTCAAATATAATTTTCTGATAGTATAGTAGTGGAAGCACTAGTAATGCTTCCTTTAATTAGACTATTAAAACGTGTTTATATTTAAAACATAATAATCTGCTTATTTCTAAGCAATTTGTCTTACAAAATCATAATCTTACGCATATAGCAGAGTATTGCGTATTATATGGTAGAAACCTACGTCGAACTATGTTTACCAGAGAGAAAAAATAAAAATAATTCAATTTCCTGAGTAAAATTACATTCGTTTATTCATTCATATAATCAATCATATAATATACAATGAAACACTGTCCCATTGTTATGTTTCAAACAAAAGTCACATATAAAAAGATTATAATGTTTACAAATATTGTCAAAAAACAAGCGCTTGCGCACCTCGAAGCTATGCCACTAATGTGACGTCTTCACACCGATGACTGGCTAATTTGGCTGACGCGTGAAACGATAATTGCGGTACGCTTGATAGATGAGCTTGCTTATGACAGATCAGATCTGTATTTTGATGGAGTTTCGTAATGTTTCAAACAGTTTACGGTATTTTTTTTTCTTAATTAAAACTTCATTTCTATGGATCTATTAATTTTATCAGACCATTAGCTTACATAACTTCTGTTTTATTAAATATAAAGTTATATTTCAAATTATTTTGTTGTAATTCCGTTAACTGTTAAATAAGAACACTCAAATTTCACCAAGAAAAAGCTTAAAACTAGAGCTTCGAAAGCTCTCAACCAAACTTTAGACGTTCAAAGTGGCACGCAATAGCAGCAAATAGCGTCTACATTCACGGATACCATGAAACTTTGCCGGATGGTGCTACTTATGCAAATCGTATAGGCAATTACTACAAAAGAAATGGTCCTATACGTTCACGAGAACCGTGCGATGCCTTTTGGGGTTAAACTTAAATAAGTCCATTGTATATCAGTCCAGGTCTATTAATTGTAGTAGTTTAGGCCATGTGTGAATGTAATGTTTCGTTTCTATGTAATCATTTTGCGAGATACGCTGAACCGTAATCGACATTCGAGGTAATTAAGATGGCATTTGTTAGAACTAAAGACTGTAAAGCTGTATAACGATCTACCCTTTCTCTTGTGTTTCGTTGTTTCAACTATGATTATTTTATCTGTATGTATATTTATGTTTAACTATTGATTTTGTGATATTTTCATAGTTTTTGGTATATTATGTATATTTTTTACAACTTTTTAATTTTTATATGATATAAGAATATTTAGAACACTTCAATTTATTTTATATATAACAAACATAGATAGATAAAATAAGCTTCTGATATTTGCGTATCCAGCTCGTACTAAATATTGTCTTAAACACCTTCAGTAGTAAAAACTAAAAAAATAGTTTTTAGACGAAAGGCTTAAAAAAATTAAACAAAACCTATTTTAAATATATAGACCGACTATTCCACCGAATTCCTGTATACAAACTGGCACACTGGCAAATGGCAAGTTTATTTAAAGCGAGGCAGGTGGTTGGTTAAATTGAGATGTTCGTTAGCCCATAATGGTATGTATCTCGTCAATCTCGCGCGGTTATTTCTGTCGCCCGCCACCATTGCATTTATGTAGTGAGATTGGGTGCGCGCCCAAGCCTCTTATTTTTAATGCTGAGGCATTTTCTCTGAATTCCATTGACATATATTATAAATGTTCTTGTTTAATTTGAATATATCATAATATATACGTTACAGATTGTATATAAGTTTTGTATTTGCACAAAAATAAATATTGTAACTCGATATTTGTAACTCTATACTATTTTGTATTTTACGTTTTGCCCTTAAAGGTAACTTATCTCTAAATATTAAACATTCAAAATTATAATACTTGACTATCATCAATTATTCTGAACTCGTTAACATACATCTCATAGGCAATAAAAACCTTAGAATTGGTAAAGATCGTTAATTCTCGAATACTCCCGCTAAATGGTAGATTGAAAGCGCGAGATCCACTAAATTCGTAAAGCGATTTCGTAACTATATAAGATACACTTCTTATTAAATTTTTATTAGCATTTGATTTAAAAAAAAAACACAAATTTTCATTAAAGATTTCGAAATTAGATAATAATTATAAGCGCCTAGTGTATTGTAAATAGCTAGTCTCAATAAAATAAGAATAAAGTGTGTAACTGTTATAACACAATTTTGATAGTTAAGATATAACATTGTTATTAATAACTAATAAAACATTAAAATATCCTATAAAATCACCAAACTAAGCAAAACAGCAAATAAAGCGATTTTTAGCTTGTTAATCTAAAAACAAATTATTGCTTGATTACTACTAAATACTAACTTCAATGGACAACAAGACATTATTACCAGTACATAGAATTGATTAGCGAAGGCATTTGAAACGATACCACGAGCCTTAATTAATTAACTTAGCCGTGACGACGTGAGACTTTATATTAGCTCTAACTTATCCTACTATTAAACTTTGAGTATGATAGATATATGAGACTCTCCTGCTAGGAATAGCAATTGAATTGTATTTTGTTTAATGTATTTATATATTTGACGCCCTTTTTTGTATAAACATATTGTTTAGCAATATATTTTTTTAATTCTGATTTCGTTTAATTATGCACTCGATTTGAATATTTTGTAGCAATAATATGTTAAGAAAACCACATCTTAGACGTAGTTCTAATTAAATATATTTATAGTTTTTTTCTAGTTTCATAGCCCCATAGCCCACCAGGGCCACGAATGGCTAGGAACTATGTTGTAACATGCTACAATTTAATACTAACTTCGCCCCAATATTTCATGTTGTGCTGATTAAGTACTGAGCATAAATTTGACATGCATTTGACATTTATAACAATCTCCAATCTCAATTTTGTAGGTTATCTAAGAAGTGTTTTTTTTTCTTTTGTCTGAAATATCATTTTAAAAATAAACTATTAACAGCAATAATCTTTTAGTCGGGGAAATTTAATTTAAATTTATAAAAATCTTCCTAGAGATATGCTAACAATATAAATAAAACAATGATATGCTTCCGTAGGTTGCTGAATCATCATACCATATTTATTTTACGCTTTTTTTGTCATTTTGAAACATTTTATCTCGATGGAATCTGTAGCCTGAAAGGTTTTAGATTCCTGAAATCAAAAGACTTTTTATATCAACTCAATCATCATCATTATAAATATTTTATCAAATTAAATAACACTTAAAAAAATCACCGAAGAACCATGAACTGTTTTCATTTGTTGCACATGCAGTTAGCAAATTGTCTCAACACTTTCTTACCCAGCGAAATAAAACATAAAATAAAAAAATATATTTTTAAAACCATACTATATTTAACTAATATCTGAGAATAGTTTATATATAAATTTATTAATTAATATTCATTATAAGACTGTACAAAATGACTTAAAGTTATATATGAACATATAAATGCTATATTCAATCACTTTAATGGCACTCTGTGTAAGCATAAAATAATCGCTCAGCTTAACAAACCGCGTTAGAATCAGTTAGGGGCGTGTAAGAAGTTCGTGAGCACATTTGTACTGAGTAATATCCGGACCACTCGCCCATTATATTTCTATTAGATAATTGTAAACCTTTATCTTATGTAATGTTTTCTGTTAGTTTCACTTTATTTCTACTTACTTCTATTTATATATATACCTTACTTTATTTGTATCTCTTTTTCACTTATATATGAATTTCATATATAAATTTGAATTTATTATGGTAGAGTCAACCTAAGTAAACCTAACTATAGGTAGTAGCAAAAGGCAATCTGAATCAATTTTCTCCTGTAATCTTCAAATTTTAGCTTAAAAATTTATTTTTTAATCCACTTCAAGTTGTTTTTATAAGTATTACATTTGTTTAGTAACGAATCATTTTTCTTTAAGAACTTTATCAAAGATTTAAGCTATCACATTTTAATCCGTCCTTTTTCATACACTTAGAAAGTATCTCCTTACACTTCGCGGCGGGTCCATTAGAGTCTGGATTTATTCTATATCTAATCGATATAATCTGGTGGCCGCTCGGTTATTGTTTATCGATACTTCAAAAGCCTAGAAAGTATCGATAGAATCGGTTAATTATAACAATGTATGTTCCTTAAGTGGCCAGAGTGACATCGATTTTTTGACAATGGCTTAGCCGCAGAATCTCACCGATAGTAACAGTATATCGATTATACTACACAGATAACAAATTGTGATTGATGCTAAATACGTAATTCGAGATTGCATGTCATCAAAGTAACGTTAGCTTCGCTCTTAATAAGCTATTTCTAACACAAAAACCGCATTGTTCTAAAATGACGAAACTCAGTGGTCGGATAGCTATTAAAATAACAATATATTCTATCTCAATAAGATATATTGTTATTATTATAAGCAAGTTAACCTTATTTCAAATACAACGACAAATATTATAAAATAAATGAACCTAAGCACTTCGAAAATAGTTTTTACTTAGCACTTCTAAAATAGAAGCAAAATTTAAAGCTAAATGTTACTCTAAATATATAAAATGTTAAAAAATAAATATGGAAGTCTAGAAAAGACTAAAGTGTATGAAAATTCTCCTCGATAGATTGGTATCTAACCGAGTAGGTTGTTGAAATAGTCAATTGGTCGAATCATATTTGTCTTCGAGTGTTATGTGAACACATATTTAGTAATGGACGATAATATTTTGTAATTTAGTATCTGTTTTTATTAAAAGTAAAAAGAACAATATTTTCAGTTAAATTTCACTCGTTCTATTTACCTATTATTAAATGGCAACCCGCGTGAAATGATATTTTTTAATGTATCGTTTAAATTTTTTTGACAAAATGTTAGGTATGGTAATTTAATTCAAGGTCCTTAATATTAGGATGTTTTTTTTGTATAATTAACTCAAGCATGCCTTAATATGGTATTCAAATGGCACTGTAAGTTTAAATATATTCTATATTAATCATCAATTACATTTAAAAATTGTTAGCTTCCTTTTAAGTTTGATAGGATTGCTTATTTCAAATAAAATAAAGAGCTCCTCTATGGTTTCTATTTTGTCCGTATATCAAGGTCAGAAAGAACACAAAAAAATATAAACTAAAAATACACCTAGAATTATTAAATTATTAAAAAGCGTGAAGCTATAAAAAGCGAGATTTCAACTTATATTGAACCAAAAGAAAATCCCGTCAGTCGATAACTGATAAATAAATTATGGCACAAACATATATTGAAATTTTTAAGTCAATATGTTACATAGATTTTTTGCATAATTTAAGTACAGACAGTAATAGACTAAGCCTGAGTGTACAAACCGCTTTATAACTGGCATTTCACCAGGAACGCTACAATTTCTTATCGATTGCGAGTACATTATGTTACTATTAACTGTTTTATAGATACCCGTGGGTGTGTAATGCCCCGCTAAATGACAATACAGTCTACATATGCTATATGTAATTTCTTGACTCTCTCTTAGAAATGAAATGACCATTATAGTTATCGTTGAGCTTAGAAAGTTATCTAATTCTAATATTGGATGATTCTTAATGTTTTGTACTGTGTGTGATATCTCTTTTGTACGTGTAAAAGTTGTTGTAAGACGTTTCATGCTTAAAACACATTTGATTATTACTAATTATTTGTTTATAATAATAAATTTTTCATAGATATGTTTTTTTTTTATTTGATTAGGTCATTAAAGGAAAAAAATAAATAGCTTTATACATTTTCCTGCATATAACGCACAGAATGCATGGTTAAGTTCAATTCATTCTCCAGTTTTTGTCTAATTTTTCAGGATATTGAGTGTTGAATGGTCCAAATCGTATTTTACAATATTTTGAGAGAGAACTAACAATAATTCTTTACAGAAAGACACTATTCCACTGTTATTTACTTTATCTATTGGTATTTCAGAAATTATAAATCATAATAATAACGTATAACAATATAGTTTTAATATTGACCTCTTTTTTATTATTCTACAGTGTTCAAACGGTTTGACATCAACCATCAGCCGTCTGCAGCCCCGAATTTCGGATTTTCAAAGGTAAGTTTTATCTTTTATATACTATAAGCATATATATTATCGAATCTATGAAAGAATTCGTTACTTAGATAAGCTATTTATGTAAGCAACATTCAGAAATAAATCTTAAGAAATAACTTAAAGGAGACTTTACTGTACAATTCTTGTGTTTCCCACGCCGCATTGTGTTATACAAATTGGTGCGCTTTATCATTGTCCGTCTCTTTCTGACATTTAGCGTTACAATACAAAGGAAAGAGATGAAATCAATACAGATTTATTTCAATTCGAGTAAACTACGTTATTAAATGGGCGTGGCTCCTTAAAACCTCTTATTAACTTCGATTTAGGGATCTCTGAACTAAAATTTAAAGTGCTTATGAATGCAGTTAAGTTCAAACATTAGATAACTCATATTTTTCCTCACATTCAAATTAGTGGAAATATAATACTTGTATTAAGCGAAAATATATTATATGAAATACAATGCTCAATGTACTACACAATATACAAATGATTGTTAAAAATATGCTTATAAAGTAAAATTCACGTACCTATTATCAATAAAAATAAAAACAAGTCTTAAATATACAGTAATAAACATATAAACTGAAAATATTTAAGAGAAACTCTTCCTTTTGATCCAAGAACCTACAACCATGATACAGCACAGGCACTTTGCCACTATACTATACGTAACCACCATTCATTGTAATTCCACTTCACCCAATCGTAGTTAAACGGTTATCAGTTCTGATTACTGATAAAATATTAAATCTAAACGTTCAAACATGGTGTGAAACTAGTATTATCGTATATTACCGTACTTTACTATTATAGCAGCCTCACAATGCCTATATCGTTCTCGTTATTATGAAAGTGAAACTTTGTTTGAATATTTGATTGTAAGTTATTGTACAGTACAATTCACAGCTGAAATACGGTTTGGCTATCAAAAATGACTAAGATATAATGAAATAAAGTCATTGAATGACGTTATTGTAGCATATTTTGGATATATATGCGTGGAATAGTTATAGGTTTGATTCTTTAACATGGTTGGATGAATTTTGGAAATAATTAATAAAGAAAAATATAACGAATTTGTTGTATGTATGTTTAAAAATTTATGTATCATTTTATTTATGAATTTAACTATGAATTTATTTTTAGTTTACTTTTTAATTAAATAAATGTAAATGAAAATAGTACCTACAAAACAAAATTGTCATTTTTTTCTTATAATTTAACGTTATCAATTTCTAAGTCATTAATAAATTCCTACTAGCAACAACAAAAAGGTTTTGCGAATAATAACTGAATAATTTAGTACTTAAAAAAATGTAAAATTTGAAATATATTAGATGATAATCACTTGTAAGTCGAATCTTATAAAGGCTTGCGCTGTTCGTTGACAGTTCATTAATGACAAAAAAAATATAACAGAAATATGGTCATATTATTTTCAATGGAAGCATCAGAATAGCGTTTGATAGGAATCGACAACCATCGGTTGTATGCTTGTTGATATCACGAAACAAATCATTTCACCGTTTTAGTAGACAAAGTGTGACGTTTAGTTGCAACATTCCACGGGTTGTGCCTTGAATTTGGATAGTTAGGTGAAGAACAGAGTGTCCTGCCACAAAATTCTCCCTAGGGCAAAGATCAATAACGTCAAATTGTAAAAAGAACCCACTTAAATCTTTATATTTCTTTATCTAGATATCTTATTTACTATTTATGAAAATTTTATAGTTTTAAGTCATTATAGTTAATATGACAACGTCCCATTGTGGTCTTTGCTTCAAATTCGGGGACCAACTTTTTAATTCCCCACGCTACACTATTAATATAATGTGCTGTTATGAATTCCTCGACCCAACAATTAATATCTCTAATGGCTAAACGCAGTGTCGTGACACTAGGCTCTCTCTATTTTTCTCTCTTTGCATACTTTCTTTTATTACACAGCGTGAAAGTGACAAAACTATACTTATTAAATATTATTTTCTCAGGCTCTAAACGGTTTCTTGATGATGATGACACAGAATGGAAAACTGTTGTACATATCGGACAACGCTGCTGAATATCTAGGACACTCTATGGTAAGTCGGTTTAAGTAACGTTTTTATATGTTCTAATATCTTTTATGATTTTATACCTTTTCCCGTTTTAACTTTAAGCTGAATACGCTTTTCCTTGCATACGTAAACATTGCATATATTCTCATTTGCAAAAGACTTGACAATATTGACAATTAATAGTTTGCTTTCAAAATTGAAACATGACTACAAGTACTTAGCACAGCAATCTGCTAAATACTAATAATATATAAAAAAAAATCAATATCAATCGTTTAATTTTCAAAGCCAGCCGGTGGGTCGATACAAATCGTACCAGTGACCCTAAATCGTTAGCCGCAGAGTGGGTAAATTAATCATTGCGTTTTATTGTTCGCCGCGCCCGCACACTGCACCGGCCCTACAGGTTGATTCATAAACATTGTTTCATATTAATTAAATATTTGACTGTTACCGTTGTTTATTGAATGTGCTATGTAAATGTTGACGGTTGGGTTTTATAAGCCGACTTTAATGAAAAGAGTGTTATGTAAACGTGCGTATAGGCAAAGGATATAACATTTTTTTTATTTTATAGATTTAAACGCATTTTTGACGTTTTTTTTAACGTCTTTATGCTTAAAGGGTCATATTTTTACAGTATTTCTTCATTTTTCACTTATTCTTGAGTTAAATCAGTTAAATATTAGCAACTAATGCCTTTATATAACCAAGTATCTTAAAACTGAAATATTTTAAATAAAATTATATTTATTAATTTTATTTCAAACAGGACATCATACCACTTTCGATTACATTATTATTTTAAAAAACGATATTCTTTCAAAAGCACACCATAAATTAACAACCTGTATACAATATACATATATACAAAATTTTGGCGGTCAGTCTGTGTGAAACATGCTACCATTACACTGAACGGAGATACCCGATCAATATATTCAAATTGTGATTGATAACCTTTACATTAGCGTTGGCGCTATGATCGACATTGGATTAATCAGTCTTCTCATACTCTTTTTGGTTATTTTGTATTGTTTATTATAATAAATAAAATATTATTTTTAACCGTATTTTACATACATTTTAAATGTTTTTGGTATTGGTATCTAAATGGCACAAATTTATTAATTTTAGGTAGTTCAATACAATTTCTTATATAAATGGGGTACAAAAATATTTTATAGTCTACATTATTAAGAAAAGCTAATTTTCTATTTATATTTAAACAAATTATAGCCTATTTATAAATAAAAGTTAAGTTAACCTAGAAAATTTAACAACTAGTGAAAATCCTTAATACTAAATTAATTAGTTTGTCTTTGTATCAGTTAAAGTAAGATACAAATGTAATAGTTGATAGAAGTCAATGCGAACATTTATAGATCCATTGGTTAGATTGGCCGACATTTTGTTGTGATAGAAGCAGTTTGTCAGATGTCGAAAGACTGAGATAGTCTGTAGAATAGCGATTTAGTTTCACTGTTATTTAAAAAAAAAGAAATTTATAAAATAAAATAGATTATTTACGTTTTATAAAATGAAAACCCATATTTTTGTATTAGAAAATTATAAAATTAAGGGTTCTGCTAGCTATAAATATTTCGATACGAATGTAACCAGCCCAAGCTCTATGGTACAATTTATAGATTTGTTCGGTTTCTACCACAGGATTCCGTTACTAGAACTTATTAAGAGGCACCATATTATTATATCTACGTAACATTACCAAGCTTAATGAGAATAAAACATGTAAAAGTGGATTATGTTGCTTCTAACTTTATCGTGATTCTGTTAGATATTTTAATTATATAAAAATTGTCGTAAAAATATCTGCTAATATATATAAAATTATTTGCTTAACTGTACATAGAATGGCTGTGAATTTCATTGCTCTAAGAAAAGTGAATATCTTTAAATTCTTGCTATGATAAGACAGAATAAGCTATACTACTCAAAAGGCTATCTCTTTATCTTTGAAAAAAAGTGAAAAATAAGGTACACACTATACTGAACATGTGTAACGTAGACGTAAGTTTGTCAAAAAGTTAACAAGTTGGTGTAAATTAAATAAATATTTAACAAACGTAGATTGCACTGTGGATAAAAATATCATATTATTATTGCTAATGTGTTACAATAAATCAGACTGTCTCCAATTTTACAATCATTCTGTTTGCACTCTTCCCCATTTTATATGACAAAGTGACATAGTTTCCTCGTCCGATCCCTGTACAAAAATTAATCCCGAAAGCCGACTTTTGCTATTTTTTGTATATTCAACCGGAAAAGACGCACTGCCCCTATATTCTTGACGTAATAATTATTAAAGCTAATTAAATAAAAAATAATAACCAATAGAATCTAATTATAAGCTAACTTTGCTAACAATATATAGGACATTTATGACAATGCCAAAAACAGAAATTAATATTATTAAAAAGCATCTCTATCTCATACTTTAGCTATCGGCCATTTTCCCACGATCTCGTTCTTATAAGACCCGTAATGTAATGATCGATACCAATCATTATTGTTGTTTAAAATTTCATTTTGAGCTTTACTTTCTACTGCTTACAGTTCATTATTCACTGCTTTCCCTAAAGTCATCTAAGCGATATTTTATTGTTATTTCGCAATTAAGATTAATGATAAGATTTTAGAAGAAATAAGTACTTAATCCAAACATCTATTAAAAACAATGCGTTTCTTAAGTATGGTGTTTAGGGCGGGAAATTACTGTGGAGGCGGATTCTTTAATGACAGCTCATATCTTTCTAAATTACGTTGACATTTAAGTCATTTTCATGAAAAGTCGATTGAAAATTCAATTGCAAATCATAATTTAAGGTCTTCACGCTTTATCCCGCACATAGCAGGGTAGGCAGAGGGAACCACAGGAACCGTAGGAAAGTCATATTTTTTTTATTTCATTTTTAACAATTATAACGATTTCTGGTATTTTTTGGTTAAATATTAACAATAATAACAAAAATAATAATGCACTTGTGACTAATCAATTAGATGTATATAATTTGCCTCATCTGTGTATGTTATCTACGTTTTGCATACAACAGTGACAACTCGAACCGACTGTAAACATTTTGAAAAAGAATTAGTTTTCTGTCAGAATTCTGGCAGATATAGTAGGGTCTTAAATTTAGGAAACTGGAACAACGGACATATCTGAATATATTGTTAACAATTAAAGTAACGCAAACCTATCTTAAATATTAAGATTTAACAAATATAACATAGTATGAGGACCGTCGTGGCGCAGAGGCGTAAGTATCTGCCTGTAAACGCGACGGTTCGAGGGTTCGATTCCCACTCGAAGAAGATGGATTTTTCTATTTCCATTTTCTTCGCTCTGGAAGCGAAATAGCATAGTATAATAAAGCAATAGCGGTCCCACTCATCTGTAATACCTGCCTACTATGAAGCCGAGTAGACATCCTAATTGCACCCTCTATGCACTTTCCTCAAGCCACACACGTTGATAATCGAGCTTATAAACAATAGATAGAACGCACAATTCAATATGCAAACGAAACAATAATCATAGCTACAACGCTTCGTCGCTAACCGTGCCGATTTGTTGATGTAAATCATTAGTACCTTTGTTATTTAACCGACCATCGTTAAATGATCCACAAATTTAATACATCTCCTTCGATACAAAGTTGTATGTATCACATTAGAAGGGCAGGGGAGGTCTTTTATTAATGGTTGTGTTTAAACGAAGCTTAGGCCCGCGGCGATACAAATTTATCATTGCTATTGTGTAACCCGTGTATTTCTAAAGGTACGTCTGTTTCCTTATCGTTCAATGGTTTATCGCGGTTTTCGGTTTTACACGTCTCTAAATGTTATACACCTTATTCGTTTTGAGATTGACATTCGAGATTAAATTAGTTGTAACGATATTGAGTCTGCATACTTTAGATATCAGTACTACCTTTATTATTCTTGATTGGACGTTATACATTGTTGCTGAAAATGTTTTAATGTAATGGATTAATTGAGATATAAATATTTATAAATATACTGGAATAGATATATACCTATGTATAAAATGAGTATGTAGAACTTTTTCTTTAAGTTTTTTATGCTCATTATCCTCTTTACTTAGTTTTTAATCCATTTTTTATATAACAATTTTAATAATTGAATGTACTTCCGGTACTCACATTCAACACAGTACATGTCTCATTACAAAATAATGTCGTAGATATAAGAGGTACATATAACTCAATAAAAAATAATATTTTTTTTTTATATTATTTACATACATATATTTACCATCTATTATCATCATATAGCACCGTTTAAGAGTATAGTAGCTTATGAGGCTACTGATTTAAGCTTAGCATATACATTTGTATACATGAAGTGTTCAAAATTTATATGACTAATAGAATTATATGCGACTTTACTTTTTTTTCAATTAAGAATATATATTACTTAATTCAATTTTATAATAAATCTTTATGTTTTTAATAAAATAAACAAATAGTTTGACTAAACAAAATGTATGTCTATTAACGTTAAAAGCACCAGCGTTACTTAATGGTGCCAGTACATCATATCAAGGTGTAGACTACAATAAATCATACATAAGACAAACATTAATTTGTAACACAATTACGACAGTGCTTTCGTTTTGAACATTAATTTAGAGCAGGAGTATTAAAATATTGGCCTCTAGTAATAAAAATAGAATCATTTCCTAAAAAGGACCGTCGTGGCGTAGAGGCGTAAGCGTCCGCCTGTAAACGCGACGGTTTGTGAGTTCGATTCCCACTCGGGGAAGATGGATTTTTCTATTTCCATTTTCTTCGCTCTGGAAACTAGGCAAAGCGTGGCTTTGAGTTCCGCCACTCAACACGCAATGCCTCGAAAAAAGGCGGAAAGCGGGGACGGAGAAAGCAGGGACTAAGCAACGGAGTGTCTTTACACTAGGTTCCACGGTTCCTGCAGTTCCCTCTGCCTACCCTGTCACGTTCAGGATAAAGCGTGAAGAAAAAAAAATAATGTCCTAAAATAATATATAAGTGATATTTCTATTATTTTTTTATATTTGACAAATTTAAACATATATACAAATGAAATCATAAACGCCTCATTTGACAAGTTTTGGAAATGTGTACTCCACTTCCATTCTTTTCGGCGTTAATTAAAATTAATTAACTATCGGCATTAAAGGCGACTACGAATGTAAATTTTCGCCAAAGAAAATATTTTTTACACTAACTGTACCATATCATTCCTTATAAAATATAACAATATAGTATTTGTTTTAATACAAAAGTAAGTTTGATCTCCCCTGATCCTCGTAACCCATGTCCAGAGGCCTGTTTATTTAGTCCGTATATGTAACTTGTGTGATTAACGAGTGTAATATGTTAATTATCAAAAAAATAAGGCCTATGCAAATATTAGTATGATTAATTAACTATACTGTGAGTCTATAGGGAGCTTTTATTAAGCCAAGCTTATTATTATTGGTTACTTGTAAGCCATTGTGTCAGACTGTAAACGATGATTTTAAAGCAATATATATTTTTTATTTTGTTTTTTTTTTATGTCTTTATGCTTTATCTCGCGCAGCCTTTATGCTCAGCAAGCTTTATGCCTGGCAGGGTAGGCGGAGGAAACTGCAGGAACCACAGAAACCTAGTGTTAAAACACACCGTTGTTTAGTCTCTGCATTCCTTCTTTTCCTAAATTGGTGATAAGAAAAAAATATGACTTAAATATTAATAACACTATTACAGCGCAGTGGCAGGCGTCTGTGTGTAACCGCGATAGTTGTAGTTTCGTTTGCACACATAACACGCGATCATTTAAATTAAGATGGAGTGAAAAGTAGAGGTGCTTTGTGTATATGTCAGCCTATCCTTCTATCCTATATATATATACTTCTTCTTTATATATATATATATATATATATATATATATATATATATATATATATATATATATATATATATATATATATATATATATATATATATATATATATATATATATATATATATATATATATATATATATATATATATATATATATAAATGAATCTGCGGTGGGGCCGTCAGCATAGCTATCTCCGTATCGTTCCGGTATTTCGTTATATTCAATTGATTCCAGTATTGTAGTCTCAATGCCCGTTAGTCTAACATTTAGATCTGATCGGCGTGATTGCTACAGATCATCTTGTTTATGATTGCACAGTTTTTAAACTACAGAGCACTTTATTTTGTTACGATCTAACGGTTTTTCAATTGTATTGTAAAATTAAATTATTTTTAATGATAATAGCAAACGATTTCTTATTTTTGTGTTAATTTAAATTTTTGTTTATTGTTGTCATTAATTTTAATAAGTACGGGTTTGTAAGAAAAAGTCTCTTCTAAAAACTAGGCTATTACGTTATATGACGTTAATATAATTTCTACTTAACCCACTATACTTGCGAATTAACCGAGGGTAACTAGGGTACTTATAATTCTTCATACACAATTCTTATATGTTTATATATAACTATGACGGAGATTCATAAAAAAGGCAATTTTAAAATAATATCACATGCATATTTTTTAATACAATGTTTCATATTATAAATTAATAACATTACAGACAAATTTCCCATGAATCATAATAATGTAGATACTTAAATTAAATTGCTTAGTTAAGATTATTTTATGAAAGACATAATAAATACTTTGAATAGCCAAAGGCTATTTGTTGTAAGCTGACAGGTAATTGTTAAAATTACTATTTTATTGTCTCTTACTACATAAGTACTAACGACGACGTAAGTGTATATATGAAAAGATTTTTTTTTACACCTTATTTCACATTTTCTTTATTTAAATAATGCTTAAACAAAAAAGGTATTGTTAAATGATGTGCAAATTTTAATACGATAATAATTAACGAAATATAGATTAAAATGTGCTACAACTTAAATGATGGATGGAAATAATGGAAATTTGAGCACCGTCGTGGCGCAGAGGCGCAACGTCTGCCTGTAACGCGACGGTTACTGGGTTCGATCCCCAGTTGGAGAAGATGGATTTTTCTATTTCCATTTTCTTCGCTCTGGAAACTAGGCAAAGTGCGGCATTGAGTTCCGCCACTCAACACGCAATGCCTCGAAAACGGCGGAAAGCGGGGACGGAGAAAACAGGGACTGAGCAACGGAGTGTCTTAACAGTAGGTTCCCATGGTCCCTGCAGTTCCCTCTGCCTACCCTGCCTTGTGCGGGATAAAGCGTGAAGCTAAAGCGTGAAGCTAACTTAAATGATTAAATGAGAAGAATATTGTTATATTAACAATTATCAATGATAATAGTGGTTAATAATAATTCAATATTAATAATAATTAATTAACAGTTAGTATAAAAATAATATGAAATTAGAATTGAATTAAATTTAAATTAGATTAATTATTTTAAGACATCATATAAGCATATCTACTTATTTAAATGAAGCTTTTAAAACTAAAATGCACTTGTAATCATTTTCAACAGCTTTATGCCAACAGCTTTATACGAAGCTCAACAACTGGTTGTTTAAAATCAGATAAGTTGAGTTCTAGAAGTCATTTAAATAATATCTTGATTAACTTAATATCAATGTATTCATTTTAATTCAGCACGTCAGGTGGCACTCGAGCGAATAATAACGTCTTAATAGCGACAAGCGGTCTGTGATCTTATGACGTTAATGTTGTATGGTGACACACCTGTCATCTTAAGTGCTTGAGTAAAAAAATAACATGTTTGAAACTCCATTTCTAAATAATTGAACTGGAGTGTAATTTATAATTTTACACAAATCTTGATTAATATTCGCTAAGCTATATCGTGTTGAGTGGTAGTAACTGTTTACGATGATATGTTCTATTAACAAATCGAATAAAATAAAAATATTTTAATTTCCTCGAGTAGAAATTGAACCAACGATAGACCCGTTTACAGGCAAACATTGTGCTGCTGCTGTACGATGGCTCACCGTGACGATCATAACTTAACTACTAAGGAATTCAAGGAACTTAATTACTAAGGAATTATTAAATATTGTAATCTTATTTAACAAATTTTAACGACTCTAAGTTGACATTTATCTGCAACCTAACGAAATCATGTAAAAAAACCTAAAACAACCTCCATTAAATATATATTTTGCAGATAAGTCAAGTTATAACTTAATACTTTTATTTACATTTTGCACGTCAAAACGCTTGTATCTGCGCAAGCGCACATTTACGTCTCGCCGGACCGCCCGCGACAGGTGGGCGGGGCACTGTGACACTGACGTCAGATGGGGTCGCCACGTCATATATTAATAGACCACACATTATCTTACACTATATTTAATATTTGATTTAGCTATTGTTAGATAAGAGCAATAAATATTGTGGAAGGCTTGAGTTCCAGTTTTTGTGTACTCAAGCTAGTTATATAATATATAATAATTAGATCAATATATTAGTTATTAGTAATATTTTTTCTATAAAGAATTTAAAAATTCTAAAAATTGTGTTGTTAAATATATGATGGCAAGCAGAATACATCGTTTTACTGTAGGTACCAGTTTTAAAAGGACACAGAATCGTTTGTTAAGTGATTAATACCTGTTAAACTTTAATTTCGTTTTAATTCCATCCTTTATAACACTAAGCGCAGCCCGAGACTATCAAATCATACCTTAGAAAATTCTACCTTACATATAATATTAAATTAAATTCACTAACGCCGAGTCAGGTTAATTGAAATTGTTTAATATTTCTAAACAAAGAGCAATGCAACGATTTTATTAACCCTGTCTAACTAAAACATCTCACGGCAACAAACTAGTAATTACGGTGAATTTACTGGAAATAGAGCTTTAGCAAATAGACCACGTAGATAATTTTGTCAGACATTTATCTGATTATATTTATATTTTTGATAGTCATCCTGCTTAAACTATAATTAAACAGCGTCCATTGCCTGAAGCATTTAACATGTAAATGTTGGCCAACCAATAGTAGCGTAATAACTTGTATAGATGACGAATTATATACTATTATATTGTAGGTTAAGTAGGTCTTGTTGTAGGTGTATTGGAATTAGAGTAAGTAAAGAAGATTTGTTATATAATTTAATATTTAATATTATCCCTTTTCGTTATCACAAATACGATAACGCTTTGGTTGTCAGTTAAAATATGTTTTTATATAAATATGTCACTCGCTTTATTATTACTATGTACATAACGTAAGTTAACTATGGGATATTTTTTTAACTTCATGCTTTTATTCTGCACATGGCAAGGTAGGCAGAGAGAACTGCAGGAGCCATACGAACCTAGTGTTAAGACACTCCGTTGCTTTAGTCCCTGCTATTACCGTCCCCGCTTTTCGCCGTTTTCGAGGCGTTGTGTGTTGAGTGGCGGAACTCAACGCCCCACTTTGCCTAGTTTCCAGAGCGAAGAAAATGGAAATAAAAAAATCCATCTTCCCCGAGTGGGAATCGAACCCACAAACCGTCGTGTTTACAGGTAGACGCTGATGCCTCTGCGCCACGACGGTCAATGAATATACTAATATTGTTATTATTTTATTTATTTTTTAAATTTCATACAAAGAAATTAAACAAAGTGAATATTAACTCATGTTTTAATCAAAAAGTCTAGACGCTCGATAACTTTTTCTATGCAGGTGGGACAACATACAAATTAAAATTTTTCTATAAATCCATGCACAGCTCCTTAATTGTCGTAAAGATACAAAAGTAATATGGTCCCGCAATGTAACTAAGATAGCACTACTTAGAAGTAGTGTATATTATTCGTTAAGTTAATCATTTAATCTTTTTCTAAAATAAAATTTTAAAATAAGAAAAATCGTGAAACAAAAGATGGTTAAAAAATTAACAATATGTACTTTGCAGTTGAATTCAAAATTTTTGTTTATAAAAGCTGTAAACTTAATGAGATTAGGTCGACATTTTCATCAGTGTGCCGACCACAGAGAATTATTTTAATCGTGGACTGGCACAATTGTCTTGGGCTTCTGATATTTTAAAATTTAATTATCTCTCAGAGGACCGCCGTGGCGTAGATGCGTAGCGTCTGCCTGTAAACGCGACGGCTTTTGGGTTCGATTGGAAAATGGATTTTTCTGTTTCTATTTTTTGTGGCAACCAGGCAAAGGGCAACATTGAGTTCCGCCATTCACGGAATGCCTCGAAAACAGACAGAAAGCAGAGACTAAGCAACGGAGTGTCTTAACACTAGGTTTCTATGGTTCCTGCAGTTCCCTTTGCTTACCTTGCCATGTGCGGAAAAAAACGAAAAGCTAAAATGAAGCTTATATCAATATCTATATGTATCAAACTGAATTATGTTGAATTGAATTAAGTAAGAAATATATAAAATTAGCAAAATTTATTAAAAAATAAAATAAAATAATTTATTTTCGCTAGATTATTAATCACTTAATAAAATATCAATATATTCACTTAGTTTTTTGTATATTATTTTATATATATAATTATATGTATAACTTCACAGGAAGATCTCCTGATCCACGGTGACAGTGTATACGACGTGATCGACAAGCAAGACCAGCAAGCTGTCAGGTCAGAGCTTTCGCGAGCGCCGACCGATGGAGAAGACAGAGTGTTTTTATGTCGCATGAACGTTGCTAGAAACGCTAGACGACAGATGCGATTTGGTGATCAAAAGGTAAGAATAGCTTTAGTAAACGAGAAATTGATTTTTTTTTTATTTTTATTCAATTTACTTGGTGATTTAAGCAAATTTAATTTATTTATTTAATGTTATTAAATTTTAATCTTCTTAACACTAAAATCTATGAAAACATCCTTCTAAATATAGTAAGTTTTTTTAAAACATTTAAGCACGCCCACGGCCTTAACATAGACTCAGAGAAATAAAATATTTTGATTTTACCGCGGTGCCAAGATAGTTTCGCGGCTGAACACGCAATGTTCAATTAGAGCGGAAGGCAAAGAACTAAGTGTCTTAACACCAACTTCTTTTTGTAACTGAATGTGTGGTAACCTTCTGGTTATTTTATTTAAGTGCAGAATATAGGCGTGAAGTTCAAACACTACATTTTGTAGTATGCATTTTTATTTAAAAATATTTTTACCGTAATTAAGTACTGTGTAAATTTAAAAGTTTGCAATAAAAAAGTCCTTTAACACTACGCAAGATTATAACTATGTTAAACCACTTTAATTGATGAAGTAAGAAAATTAAAAACTACACTTGAATATTAATTAATACATTAAAATCGATACCATAAGTAATTGAAACAGAGAATGTATTCGTTAGAAATTACAACGTCACTCAGAATTTGGTTCCGTCTCGATATATTATAAAAATTGATGAGGAGATAATTAACAAGTTTACTTTCAAATCGATTTAGTTAATATATTTATTCATAGTCTTAGGTTCTTGCCGTTATATGAAATTGAGAATAGTGTTGATATCGTAATAACCTATACAAAAATTAATCTATTTTTTTTACGATTAACGTTATGTTGTAACGTATTTGTTCACATAAAAATTGAACAAGAACAGAAGTAAATAAAATTAAAAATAATATTTCATTATTATTAGAGGGAAATATATTAAAAACAACAATTATTATAAAGAAAATGTACCTTTTAAACTCAAATCTAGTTATTTTGCCTTTATACATTCATTGAATTAATATTTTTATATGTAACATAGTTAAAACCTAGTTTGGTTCTATAATTCTGTAAAAAACAAATTATTTAAATATCTTGAGATTACGTTGGATACTTAGAATGTGTTCATGGCCCACGTACGTGGAACCACAATCAAAGGTTAATATTAAGTATAATATAATCTCAAGCCTCTTTTTTGAGTAAAAAAATACATAAAAAAATGGGACGTTTATAACTGTTATTTATAAAATATGCTTATTTTCATCTTATTTTCGACGCCTTTGACCTGAAAATTTTCACTATCATTATTGTACCACCACAGAACAACTTAACCAAACAAGCTACACTATATTCAGCGAAGTCTATAAATAATGCCACGGACCCCTACAACAAGGCGGTTAATAAAAAGGTCAGATTGACGGACAAATTGAAAGGCATCAATATACTATAGTTATTACAGGTAATTGAATACTCACGTTAGAAAGTGATGGTGTGAAGTTTGACCAGTATTCTGTAATTATTTCTTGGATCATAGCCCGTGATAAGATATAATCGGTTTAATGTGTTCGTTATTATAAGAAAATAACTTATTGGAGTGCTAATGTTTGGAGCTCGTCGGGTGTCTTCTTCAGACAAATCAGCCACGTTACCTACATACTGTTAATTGAAATTTAAGGATGATCGATTAAGATATGATTATAATGTAACGTTACGTTATAATGAATAACAACATCATTTATCTCTTAAGTGGAAGTAGAAAATTATGAAGGTCTATTTGCCTATCACATCAATATATTTTCGTGGATATATATTTACTAACATCCACACTCGAAGGAATACTAGGTTATCTTAATATATTATTTTTCGTAACAAATCTTTACTTACTCGTTTTTACCACCACAGAAAATAATACGTATGAAAATTTTAATATAAATCAAAATTGTTTTAATATCATATTTCCTACTCAAGATATCAGTTACGTGCAGAACGACAGTTAATTTCTAAATAACATTTTAAAACCTACCTTGCCTTATACTTGCCATAGTGTCGTATATCTTGAAGGAATTTATATTAGCACGCCCACACTTAATATGTGGTGTTCAGATAAAGAGGAGAGGACGCATGAAGTAACAAACAGTCTCGGTTCCAAGTTTATTGTCTCCAATTAATATTCAAGACGCACGTGCTACTCGCTGAGTACAGCGCAGATATTAGACACGACATTATGAGAATGTTATGAATATTTAGATTATGATCTGCATTAGCGTAAAAAAACTTTTTGATGATATTTTTAAAATATATATGTATTTATTTAAGAAATGTTAGTAAAAATATTTAATGCCCTTTAAAAAAATGTAAAAATATTATAAAATAATCAAAATTTTAAAAAAATTATTAACTTAATTATTCTTTAAGAGACTTTGCCGTCAATTTTCTTCTAAGTTATTTTGAAGATAGGTTTTAAGAAGAAAAGAGTCGTACTTAGTCCGATGTATTTAAATTTATATATCATTTATACATAAACTTGTACGTATATACGTCATAATTATTTTTTTAATTAAAAAAATCGTCTAGATACTTCTTTAATGCACATGCACATAAAATTAAAATAAATTATTAAAATCTACTCTACTCTTTTTGTAACTGACTAATATTCTACGAAATCAAGTTAACTTGTAGTATCCAATACGTAGTACTTTATCTTAGCAACATTGAAAACTGGACCAACCATCTATTCAGTCAATTCTAACATTTATTCTCACAAGTAATTGAATAAATAAATTTTACCTAAATTTAAATATATGTGTAAAAAAATATATTAAATAAAATCAAATTATTATAATAAATAAAAAGAGTTTTGAATTGTCGTTATTTTAACGTATTATTTTAATTTTGTCATCCCTTAGTGTTAAAGCACTCTGTTCTTCACTAGTCACTACCGATCCAATTTTCTAGATATTTCGTAAGTGAGTGGAACACAACGTTGCGTTCTCGCTTGGGAATCGATCTCATAACTGCCAAGTGAATTAGCTTTAAGCAACTTTACTTAAATTAAATTAAATATTTTTTCTATCGTCACGTGATCTGGTAAAAAAACTTAGCAAAGCTTAGTTGTTGTCATTCTTATATAGTTACATATTATTGCGAATCGTATCTCAAAAGTCCTCTCGGAGAGCGCTAAAATGTCTCACGTCTGTTCATTAATCGCGTGCATATATCATATTAGGAGCACTACCTACGTGCACAGCAAATTACTTCAAGATGTTTTCTAAATACAACAACGATCGTTTGCTTAAAGCTATATCTTACTCTCAACAGACGACCAGAAGGGTAGTAAATCATTACAAGAATGTAATACCTTTCATTCATCCTGATACATGTATTTTAAAGTCGATATACAATATTAGTGCTGGCCTGTTCCGAAAACGAATATAATATTATAAACAAATCAAAAATATCTCAATCAAGTTAACTTAAAAAAAAACTAAGTTGTACAATTAAACAACCTTATTAATTCGTACAAACGCAACAGCTATGAATCTTTTATTAGGATTTATTCCTTTGAAATTGTATGATGAATGCGTTATGATAAATACCTTGATATTGAATAATGGTTTCTTTATACGAAGTATTTCATAATCGATTTTAATCAGCATAGTAATGAAACTGAGGCAGCGAAATGTCCGAGCTGTTAATAGTGCCTTATCATACCTCTCTTGTCTGATATGGCATTCATTACGCGGCCGCACAGCCCTTGAATCAAACTTATTATAAAGAAATAGTGGTATTTTTATATTATATAATAGGTAATTGGTGGATGGTAGATAATTTAAAGATACCAAAATATGATAGAAATATATTTATGACCAACTAAATGTAGCTTTGTTGTTTGTACCTTAAAATAGGCTTAGTTATCAGTAGTAAATGATTCTACAGGCGCAGTTTTATATATGTAGTTCTAATGCATTTTATATATGTATTTAGCATATTATATATGTAATGCATTTTATACATATAGTTCTTATAGAAACTTTAACATCAAAAGAGTTAAGCTTTCACAACCCAAAGAATGACTTGATTCTTACACAACTAATTAGTATATAGATAATAAAAGCAATAGTTAACATTTACAATCAAGAGATTCATAGAAAACGTTAAGGACCTATACGTAACTATTAACCATTCTACAGTCCAGTCCAGTATCTCTTGATGAAGTTAAGAACGCTAATGAGGCTTATCATGCCTGCCCGAGATGACACGCCAGATGGCGTACCCTAAACCTCCTTGTTAGCTGTATAGGTTCTACGGCCGTTCATTCATTTTGTTTCAGTTTTTTGTAACAATTATAACCTTTTGTTCGGCGCACGCAATTTATTGTAAAAATGGCTTTTTAAATATGATCTTTTTAAAAAAGCTGCTAAATTTTATTTAATTATATTTGCTTTGAATATATTTTATTAAATATATAGAAGTTATATTAGATTTTATGAGTATATTAGCCATAGGTTTTTTTTTGTTTTCGCGTTTTTCCGCACATGGCAGGGTAGGCTGAGGGAACTACAGGAAATATAGGAACCTAGTGTTAAGACATTCAGTTGCTTAGTCCCTGCATTCTTCGTCGCTGCTTTCCGCCTTTTTATCGAAGTATTGCATGATAAGTGGCGGTACTTAAGGCCGCTCTTTGCCTAGTTACCAGAACGAAAAAAATTGAAATATAAAAATCCATGTTCCCCGAGTGGAAATCGAACCCACCAACCATTGTGCTTAGAGGAAGACACTACGCCTCTGTGTCATGACGGTCCTCATATATATTCATTAATAAAAATTTGACCAAGGAACTAAAAATCGAATATAGACTCAATTTTTTTTACAGTTATAGCAGCGTAGGCAAAGGAAACATATTATTAAGGAAACATACATATATCTAAAATCCTTACTAAAATAATATCAACTTTTAGTACCGAAGAAATATTGTCTAAACTTAATTTTTCAATAAACTCAATTATTAATGCAACAAATAATAATGAAATAGTACACTTTTAAATAAAAATACAATTATACGTACAGCAATACAAGCAAACCATGTTTGCTGCTAACCACCCTAGTCCATACATTGTATCACACAATATCATTCAACAGAACGTCCCTTTATCTTTGAGTAATTTAGTGTTAAGTGCATTTTGAGTACGATATTCCGCAAATGGATTTTGAAGTAGCGTATCATTAATATCTTTGCTGGTATAGTTGGAAATGGCCAATTCGTCGTGTTATTGCTTTATTCTCACCTTACTCGTTTTCTTCAATTTACTGGGAAATGAATATATAAACGTACACACTTACAGCTTTATTATAATTTTATAGTGTTAATATGATCTCATTTTTTATGTTACATGAACTTATATTAACCAAAAATTATTAGTTACTATTTTATTTGCGACATCGCCTCGTAATTTAATGGAATTATTTAAAATTGTGACACGTGACACTTTGTAACTGCCCCAGGTTACATCGACACGATTAACGCGCTTTTAAAATTATAGCCTATATAGCCTTTCTTTATAAATGGATGTCGTGGCGTAGAAGTGCAGTGTCTGCGTGTAAACGCGACTGTTTGTGAGTTCGATTCTCGCTCAGAGGAGATTCATTTTATTTTCATTATCTTCACTCTCGCAATAAGACAAAGCGCGGCTTTATATTTTGCCACTCAAAGGAGGAAAGCGGTGAACGGAATATTTGAACACTACGAGTGGGTTTAAACGTAAAGCTAATAATGGACCATCGAATACAGAAATAATATTTCAATTTGAACCTGTAGTTCCTGAGGTGAGCGCGCTTAACTCAATAACCTGTTTAGCTCATAATAAATTCGGACAAAAGTAAAGAAAACAATACTTCTTTCTTTTAATTGTTTATTTTTAAGTAAAAACTTCGGTTCGGTTTAATTCTAGTTGTAATTATGCCATAAATACTATTAGCTATTAATATTTTATATCATATATTAAAAATAATTAGAATAGTGAAAGACAAGACTCATTATCGAAATATATTTATATATTTTTCATAATTGCAGGAATAAATAATATTTTGATATTTTATTCAGCTGCCCCTTTTGCAGGATTCGAACCTCAATAATTTTCAAAAGCAATTGTTTTCCTTTTAAAGTAACTACACGTCAGTATACGATACTAAATACAATAAAAGAGCACGTTAAATATAAAAAAACCATTCATAGTGACAAAAATTTGAATAGCTCTTCACTATTAACTACACTTAGCTAATCGACCTTCGACTACATAATGTGAATATTTTTATAATAATTTATATATTTTTTTTTATATATACAAATGGCGTAATTCATACATTATTTGATTGTCAAGTACTAATCACAGCTTGTTAAGTTGGTTTGAATAAGTTTTTGTTGACTTTTTATGAATTGAATGTTATTAGGCGTTTTTTTGTGTCGCATAATTGTTCTAATAGGATGTAGATCATTGTTATCATTTTATAACTAAGTAGTTGGTAGAACATATAATAAGTAACTTGATTTTTTACTTTCTCTTATATATATTTATCTGTTTTACCTTAGCGTAATATATTAATAATACCGGTATATAGTAAGACACAAAATTACAAACGAATTTTGATACATTTTTGCACAATATAGAAGAAAAACACTGCTCATTTTTTAGATTTGTAATATTTCATTTCACATGGTCAATTATATATCGTTTACGTTTACTTTCAACAAAAACTTGAAAAAAAAATATTATTGTATTAATACTAACAGTGGAAATGCAGAAATTTAACACTATATTCTACTACGCAGAACAAAGTTTGAAATTAAAAATTTATCTCAAAATATTATAAAGAAAATATATTATAATTTAAAGTACTATCTACCTATGACGTGTGGGGAATTGATTATATACGATTCACAGTTACGTGGCTCGTGCCCTTATATAGCTTGCTACCTGAACTTGGCCTTTCATGTCCTATGACATTGAGTGATAGTAAAGCTGGCCTATTGAATATGGGCCAGTCTCATAGAATTGATATCAAATTATTTTTTTATTTCTTTACAAGGCAGGGTAGGCAGAGGGAACTGCAGGAACCCTAGGAACCTAGTGCTAAGACATTCCGTTGCTTAGTCCCTGCTTTTTCCGTCGCTTTCTATTAAATAAGAAAATAAAATCACAAAAGTTCAGGTTTCAGCTAAATTATAAATATTAATATTAGTGTTATATAACTTATAAACTATGTAACTCTTTTTTTTACTAAGTCATTAATAACATAATATATTTTTATGCTATTTTGTAACAAAATAATTTGTTAAAAAACATTACAAGTGCAACAAAATCAAGTGCAAACATATTTATCCTCATTACTTCTAAACGTATTAAATCAAAGATCAGACATAAAGTATAACAAATGCTGACATCGCAATGCTATTAATCAAAATTTACCTTTCTCTTCATCAGTTATGAGTTTTAACTAACATTATTACTACCGGAGCGACATCGATCACACGATTGTAGGAAATCTAAATACATTGGCACTTATTCGTGTATAAATATGTCATTTTAAACCTTACACAATTGTAATAAGAGTGGTTTATTGTTAAAAAAAGTGAAGCAATGTTAGTTATTTGCTAGAGTATAATCCATTTCTGTATGGCACATACTCTGTCACAAAACATCACAAACGCTAAGCATCATTATACAATGACAAAAGAAACTTGTGCAACTGCTTCAAATGTACCCGCTTGTACGGTCCACAGAAAATATTATGTTCAAAAACTTTTATTTCATGTTATATATAATTACAAAGTCACGTGTAGTTGCTACGTAACCAAATAATTTTTTTATTGTGATAATTTTGAGTTCGATTGTAACTAAAGGAGATAAATAAATACAATTAAGTTACTAAATTTGTTAAAAAATACGTACATACATTACTTAAAGTTTAATCCCTAGCAGGGTAGTCAGATAGAACGGAGCGCCAAACACTGCAATCTCTGCATACCTTTTTCGCCTCATCCACTATGGTTAACCTCTTAATACATTATCTGAGGAGTCCTAATGTTTTTTACTTGACCTTCTTCCAATATCCTAGATATTGTATTTTTGAAACCGAGGTCTTCCCTTCTCTTACCACTGACTTTTGCTTCAGATATCCTTTTAAGCAAATAAAGAATATATTACTTATAGTGAGCTTCACGTTTTTATCGTCAGTGAAGATGAATATGTCAATGTACAAAACTTCATTTTACTATTTTAACGGTCACAAATGTTTTACACACAAAAATATTAATAACTCATATTTATTTAAATATTATTCCAAAAGTACTGTTATTAAAAAATAAATATAGTAAGGAACGTTCTATATTTGGTTGCAGACGGTACACTGATCGGTTCCAGTAGGTATACTAATCTTATTCCATATTACAATAACGGCTCGGATCGTATAGAGCGATACAATTCTATCTATTCCCTCTTACTATGCATGTATATGTAGTGCTTACGCTTAAAGAAATTGTATACAGTATTACGTCTTAAATACCATGTTGCTATAGAAAGAACATATGAGTGGCAGTGGTGTAAATAGTTTATGAAAAGCAATATCATCTTAGCTTTGTATGCAAAACTGTACAAAGTAATGTAAACAATTGTTTATTAAAATATTAGTTTAGATGTATACATGCAGAGGACCGTCTGGGTTCGATAGCCAGTCGGGGAAGATGGATTTTTCTATTTCCATTTTCTACGCTCTAGCAACTAGGCAAAGCGCGGCGTTGAGTTCCGCCACTCAACGCGCAATGCCTCGAAAAAGGCGGAAAGCGGCGATGGAGAAAGGGACTAAGCAACGAAGTGTCTTAAAACTAGGTTCCCATGGTTAATGCAGTTCCCTCTGCCTACCCTGCCATGTGCGGGATAAAGCGTGAAGCTAAAAAAAAGTATACATGTCTAAAATTAGGTTCGTTTTGGATTTGCTTTCCCAGGGTCTCATGACTAGGAGAAGTAAACATAATGTGATAAGTTATATCTAATAAATCAAGATTATACGGCTCTATATATCTAATGCTTTATTAACAGGCATCCGAGGTTTTCATTTCTCAATTTGGGACTAATTCATCAAATTGATGCTACTGTTATAGGAATTTAGAAACATTTGCACAGATTCATGATAATAAAATAGTTAAGATTTTATGAAAATATGTTTTTTATGACATAGTGATTTAGTAAAAAATAACAAAATAATTTATTAAAAATATCATAAGTTACAAATACCATATAGATTCGAACCTGCAACCATTATGTAGCTAAGCATTTATTAATAGTAATACTACGTTTCCAAACTATTTTAATATTGTAAAATTGTCTATGACTATGCAACTTCAAAAATGTTGTAACGACAACTAAAATGTACATAAAGTAAACTAAAGTTCGAGAATACGCCGAGAACGTATTGAGAGAGCCGCCGTCGATCTCCGTACTGAGTATAATGGACCATTAAGTATTTTGTTAAATTGACAATATTGTTGTGTTGAAATCTTTGTATTGCGATGGATTGTGGCTATTTATCATAGACCTCTATTGTGGAGTTAAATTTAAAAAATATTATAGAATTAAGTTCATAAGTATTTGTACATACCAAAAAAATTGCTTGGAAAGGCTGTATGCGGTTTAAAATATTTACTTTAATTATTTTTTCTATTTTTCACATCTTAATACTTGGAAGAAACAAGAAAATAAGAGAAATTTATGAATCATTCCATTTTAGATTCCTGTCACATGATTCAACAATGCATTCTGATTATTATCTAAGTAGACCTTATATTACATATATCTTTTCTTTTTAATATAGTATATAAAAGTAAAAAACAGATCTTTAAAATAACAAAGTCTACTACATTTTTTTTAGCTTCACGCTTTATCCCGCACATGGCAGGGTAGGCAGAGCAACTGCAGGAACCATGGAACCTAGTGTAGTGTGTGTAGTACACACTCCGTTGCTTAGTTCCTGCTTTCTCCGTCTCCGCTTTCCGCCTTTTTTCGAGGCATTGCGTGTTGAGTGGCGGAACTCAACGCCGCGCTTTGTCTAGTTTCCAGAGCGAAGAAAATGAAAATAGAAAAACCCATCTTCCCCGAGTGGGAATCGAACCCTCAACGTCGCGTTTACAGGCAGACGCTTACGCCTTTGCGCCACGACGGTCCTCGGTCTACTACATACTTCTATAAAATATAAATAAATGCGTTTGTATTCAAATAGGTATGTATATATTTACGTTTATAATTACACTGGGTTTATACTTTGTGTACCGAACATGTGATCTGAAGATTAAAAGTTATAGATCAAATTATTTTAGCTATTTTGGTTGCATTAGAATTATTTATTATTTTGTCTTATCACACATCATTACATTAACACATTACAATATATTATTATGAAACAAAACTAATATTTTCAACCCAAAAATCAATCGATCACATCAGTATTAAATTAAATAAACGTTTCACAAGCTCACCTTCGAATTGAGTCGTAATTAAGGAACACTGTACAATTACCGTAGTTTATAGATAGATACCTTTAATTATATATATTTGATGTTTTCTATACGCTGTGACGAAAGAAGCCTCATTGAGATGGTCATTATTTGAATTAATATACCTACGTGTCGGTTCGGAGGTTGTTCAAAATTATAACTTGATTTTTATAGCGTCCGTGAGAACAGAAAATAATATGTCTCTGAAAGCATTAAATATCATATCCACTTGTATTCAATTGTGCATTTTTTGTATAGCTAAGCGTGTGTGTATTATATAGTATACATAATATTTTTTGTACGAACGGAGAAACCTAGGAGAAACCAAATATATGTGACATATCTATAGTGATATATCTATAGTTTCTTCCAGATCTCTAAATGTCTCCAAGGTCTTCTAGTTCTTCGAACAACGCTCTTCCAACAAACGAACTGTCTGTAATCGATTTTTTTTCTTTACGTTTTTATCATCGATATTAATTAGTTATTTTACTAATCATTAAAACTAAAATTTATTCTAAATGTGTTACTAAAATTTATTCTAAATGTGTTACATGCAAAGAATCCTATAATATTATTTCGTATTAAAAATTTCAAGAAACTTTTCCTTATACTATTTACATTAGAACCACTCATACTCGTACAACAAAATCAAAAGTGACGAAGCCACAAAGCATTTTATGAACTTCCAATACTAAAATGCTATCTGAAATTCACACTTGCATCCCAAGCGTGTCTTATTTAAATTAAGTCTCGCACATTTTATGCGGCGAAAACATTGAGTGTGGCGTCGTTAGGGCACCGAGCAGTCCGAGATGCATTTATTTATGAAATGTAAATTCATCTGATTGTAATAACAAAACTGCGAGCCACCGCTCTCTATATTAAGATGTTATATTTGCATACTGTACGACTGCAATCGACGTGTGTGTGATTTAGTGGAATTATTTTTCATTGTTTGTTATTAGGGTACTTTGGGTTTGAAATGTACGGGATAATGAATTAATTTGTAATTTTAAAGTGTTTTGAATTAATTTTAAATAAAACAATTTAAACGGATTAAAAAACAGCCTATTGCTATGTGGTCGAAACGTCAGGCTTCCAAAAAATGTCAATATAAGCGATTGGTGCGTTTAAAATGTTTTATTGAAAAATGTATAAATATAGCGAAAATAAAAAATGTTATTATTATGAATTAAAATATATTTTTAACTTAATTTTTCTGAGATTATAAAGATACAGATACTCTAAGACTCTTGATTGTTGTAAGTGTTACTTTCGCTACATTATTTTTTTAGAAATAAAACTAATTATAGCTGCTCAAGAACAAGCTACTCATGTTTATTGTTAATATTTAGGCATTTCTCATATTAAACAAAAACTTACCGACACATAAATGTTATTTATTTTTCACTGAGATCTATTAATTTAAGTATTTTTATATATAGTAACGGTACATCATACAATAAAATCCAAACAGACACGCAAATCAAACAAAATGTCTAAACCAGCAAAGTACAAGCTACATACATATTTATATATAGAATAGGTACACTGTCAATGGCCGAAGGATAAAAAACCTTTTGAACGATCGAGTCGTGGTGTCGGTGTGAATTCGGGCAACGCGCGCACGCGCACGCATCGTCGTTTGACGTCACGTCACGACTGGCCACCTTGTAAAAAGCTATATAGACGTATATTTTAATGCTAGCTTTTAGAGCTTTTTCGTAATATTTACTTTAATTAAAATATATATTTTTGAATTGAAGCTTATTAAGCTTTTTATGGATTAACAGACGCCTACCAAACGAGTATTTAGTTATTTATAACACATATCCATCTTAAGTATAACACTTACTGCTTATTCATGAGTAATATACAAAAACAATAATTGCGTTTTTATGTCATATTATGATTCATATAAATATCTTAATATACTACTCCGTTGTGTTAGATTTATAAATATTGTAAGCACTCGTTTAGTTAGTGTTACAGTGATATACGCAAGGGAGGGCAACAAACCGAAATATTTCTTTCGCCAGATTATAAATTGTCTCCGAGTAACATTAATTCTTATGTAACTGGAATTTATAGTACGTTCCTTCCACATTGTATTGAATGAAATGTATAGAGGTGAATATATTTTGTGGAACATTTATTAAATAAATTTGTATTTTACACAATACCTATATAATACGTAAATAATTTGCCTAACAAACCCGAGAATACGTGAGAATAATTACGAAACAAGACTAGTAAATATAACAAATTAATTAGCATTAAGTTAGTAGGGAACAGAGCGTCTTAACACTTTTGCATATTAATATTTAAAACACATCAAATTAGCTTTTTCACTGATGAATACAAGTTTTTGTCAGCTTTGATTGAACTATTTTATCCACAACACTATCTTTATTTGCTAATATATAAATACGTAGTATTCTCATGTCCATATGATGATTTGAATGTCAGTTATGAAAACAGAAAAAATCTCCAAACTTTTTGAGAGGTGTGTCCTGACGTAATATTTCGTGACTGCATCTGGTCGTGAGTGCTTTGACCGAGCTTTGAAAGCACTATAAAATTGTAAGTTTCTATAGATTTTATTTGGAAATAGTAATAAATTTGATTTAATTTTTATTTATTTATTAATTATTTTTTTTATCTTTAAATAGTTTACTTTTATTTTTTATAGTTTCAGTCAGTCGCTATGGAGCATTGGAATACTCCACAATGGCTTTAATATTTTATACGACGTTTTTTCCGAACTTATTTGTGCGTTAAGTAATAAAAGTTGTATGTTAAAAAATAAATAAAATTTATATTTTTAAACAGCATCTAATTTACAACAACATACATTTTGTAAATGTTATATAAAGCTTTCGCAATATTCAAGCTTTATCCCTTTCATAGCAGGATAAGCAGGGGAAAAAGGAACCTTGGGAATCTGGTTTTAAGACACTCTTTTTGCCTATTCGAGGCATTTCGTGTTAAGTGATGGAACTTAACGCCGCGAAAGAGCCAGAACAAAGAAAATGTGAATGAAAAAATTCATCCTCTCCGAGTGGGAATCGAACCCACAAACCACCGCAGTTAGACGCTACACCCCTGCGCCACGATTGTCCTCAGAAAATATTAATCATATATCAATAATATTTAAATTATCATAATATGCCTTAATTCTGACGCCTTTCACTGGATAGTCAATGCACTTAAGACTCTATAAATGGTGCTGCTCAACTATTTTGTATAATAATATTATTGCGAGTAAATCTTCATATTTTAAATGGTTTAATGTTCGCCTAAAGTAATCAAGTGCTGTGTTTATGTTGATTAAAGTGAAAAGCAAGTTATTGCCCACGGTAAATCCGTGTAATGCCGTTTAGTGTACAATCTAAATAAAATAATATATTAAATTGCTCAAAACAAAATTAATTCGACAATTTGTGTCAATTTAAACTATTAACCATACATGTTCTGATTTCATTTGTTTCAATGAAAAAGGATGAGACTAAATTATCCATTTTTTGTAGGGAAATAAGTAAATAGGTAAATATGTCGTGTCCTTCTTTGTTATACAAATCGCTACATTTTATAATTGAGGACCAACACTAATTAATATCGTAGGAGGCGAATATAACTTGTACATATCTCTCATACTAACTAAAAAGAAACTTATAATTCAATATTCTGTATTCTTTTGCTAATATTGGCGCAATATCGCACGTAAATTAGAAATTATAGACGAGCTTTTAAGCAGCCAAAAATCAATCAAATTTAACTAATCGTATGACAGTGAGATTCATATACAAATGGGCATATGAACTGGTCAAGGGGAGTCACGACTGCGCCTGAGTAGAAAGCGGTATTGTTTCCTGTATATGTACACCAGTGATAGATTCAGAGTAGTAATGATAATAAGTCACGATTGATCGCCCAGAGTTGTCATACCCACTCACAAGATTGTTTGATAAGATACTGTGTGGGTGATAAGGCTTTAAATCTGTCGAAAAATATATATTTCTACGCCATTTTGTGTTAATAACGATAAATCAGCTGCTGAAATTTATTGTAACTGAAGTACGCTTGGTATTTATATATGAAGTTAATTTGACAATTGATAAATTATATTTAAAAAATATTATTGTAGTGTTGTGTTATAAAATTTTCTTTATGAATTATTTAGAAACAAATAAATACTTGAAAGACATTTTTTATCTATTTTATTTTTAAATACGGAACAGGTACTATACCTGTAGGTACCTAGTTAAAATCCTTACTAGTACTTCGCCTATCTTTCATAAGTAGCATTGAAAAAACAGCGAAATTAAATGTCACATCACAGCTTGATCAAATAGCTAACATTACACTAAAACACTAAATTTGTTCCATACCTTAAAAAAATAACCATAAGTAAAAAAATAACCTTAACTACTTACTAAATATATATATATATATATATATATATATATATATATATATATATATATATATATATATATATATATATATATATATATATATATATATATATATATATATATATATATATATATATATATATATATATATATATATATATATATATATATATATATATATATATATATATATATATATATATATATATATATATATATATATATATATATATATATATATATATATATATATATATATATATATATATATATATATATATATTTAACTTGCACGGTAACTTTTACTGGATCAAAACGAGCTTTTAAATGAAACTCAAGCGAATGTCTTATTCAGTACGTTTGGGCGTTTCATTCGATTCGATATTTCAATGCTTCATATCAGATTATAGCCTCATTACATTTTGTTTTCGTAGGCGGAGACACGTTGACGCAACTGTTCATTTCTAGTTATTAATCTTCGCGGGAATCGGAAAATAAATCTCGATGGCGATTAGAAGTATTGAGTGTTAATTATAATAATTATGGGTTCCGCTATATTTCGGATAGCTTTTACTTATGTTTTGGAATATTATTAGAATTTACGACGTCTATGGAGTGTCATTAATTTAATAAATAACGGTCTCTCTTTACATTTACATGTAAAATATATAAAATATCCTTTAAATTAATTACAATAATCCGTAACAAGGTAAAAACAAAAGCAAGTAAAGTAGTGGAACAACGACACAGTATCTGAGTGTAAACGCGACGCGACAATTCACACTCGTGGAAAATAAGTTAATTTTATTTCCCTCGCTCTTGTAATATGACAAAACACAATGTTGAACTCCACAATTCAACATACTCGTACAATGTCTTGAAATCTTAACACTGACACTTGTTTCCGATACTTAGCCTGCTTTTTGAGAAATACATCATGATGTAATACAAGATTATTTCTTTTTTTTCTAGCTTCATGCTTTACCCCGCATATTGCAGGGTAGGCAGAGGGAACTGCAGTAACTATTTGAACCTAGTGTTATGGGAGACATTCCCATTCCCATTTAATTTAATATTATATGCGTGATATACAAATGCATGAGGCAAGCAACAACGTTTAAGCTTAAAAGCTCAAGAATTTACGGTATTAATTCAACAAATGTTAAAAATCTTTTGAATTATATTTTATGAAAAAAATATTAATACATTGTCTATGCAAGATATGTAGGTATAAGGATGACAATAAACAAGCGTATATCAAATCATTAATATTTATCAAACATTATAAAACTAATAAATTTATGTGCTCATGACTGCTATGAGTTAGTGTTTCCAGGTATACCTTACTATGTATAAATTATTATTGCTTTTAAAATTTCATTAAGTTTTTATTGACTACACTATTTACAGGAAAAAGGTAATAAATCCTGACTATATAAAAACTTGTTTAGATTTATAATGTAATTTTTTTTAAGCCACGGCAGAAGTATAAATAATTTATAATTATTTTACTTATAAATAAAAACAAAATTCTAAAACGTAAAGAGGAACGATATTCTCATATTTTATTTTGAGAAAATCTATAAAACTATCAGACGGTTTTACGTTCAATTTCAATCGGAGAATTGTATTATTTTTTTTTATGTGTACCTCCTGGTAACTAAATAAAACGTGAAATTGAATCTACAACGCATAAGTTCTCAAAATTTGGACGGAAAGTGGAGAGTACAACAACATGCA